>MRSU01002673.1:0-19278 GCA_008369845.1 Trichomonas gallinae | reverse complement strand
CCATGGGCGTCGCTCTGACTGGCTGATATGAAGCACTTTTTCAAATTTTGTAAACCATTCAAACCTACCCCCTTAAAATCACTTTTTCAATTAGAGATTCTGACATGTAAAACATTATTTTCTTGGAGATATGACATGTAAATGATTTTTTTCCTTGTCTTTTTGACGTGTAAATATGAATTTCTGACTTATGAATAATTTTATTATTTATATATCGCATAGTCTAAGAGAATAGAGAAATTATGAACTTTGAAAAAGTGAAAATTTTTGTGCACTTTACAACAATGTATGGAATACCGCCAGGATTCACAGCGGCGGATTTTCAGCGATGCGAATTAATAGGACGAGGAAGCTTTGGTCTCGTTTTTAAAGCCATTTTCAAAAAAACCGGACAAACTGTCGCAATTAAAGAAATTGATCTTGAAGAGACAGAGGATGAACTCACAGAAATACAAAGAGAAATTGACATGCTCAAAGTTTGTGAGTGTCGCCACGTTGTTAAATTTGAAGGGAGTACACTAGTCGATTCAAAATTATGGATTGTCATGGAATATATGGGCGGTGGCTCAATACGTGACCTTATTCAGATCAGAAAGATGCCAGAACCTGCAATTGCAGTTGTTTTTAATCAAATCTTACAAGCTTTAGATTTTCTACATAAAGGCCGAAAGCTTCACCGCGATATTAAAGCGGCAAACATCCTCCTTTCAAATGAAGGAGATGTTAAACTCGCCGACTTTGGTGTAGCTGCGAGCTTAGAAGCGAGATTCAAAACATTCACCTTTGTAGGCACGCCTTTTTGGATGGCGCCAGAAGTTATCACCGAGACAGGCTACGATGAGAAGTGCGATATATGGAGTTTGGGAATTACTGCCATAGAAGTGGCAACAGGCAACCCTCCGCATCACGATGTTTTTCCACAGCGCGTATTAATGCTCATTCCGCAGAATGCAGCACCAACGCTCCAAGGAGACTTCAGCCCAGCATTCAAAGACTTCGTGTCTCAATGTTTGATCAAGGATCCTGCATCTCGCCCGTCAGCAGCTGAACTTCTAAACCACCCGTTTGTTAAAAATGCAAAAAGGAAAGAACCCTTGATACACTATATTGACAATGTCAGGCCATTCAGGATGTCAGTCCAGGGTGAATCATCCGAACAATCCTCTGAAATCTCTGATGACGGTGAAGACCTAGAGTGGAAGTTTGATACCCTTACAAAGCCCATATCCGGCGGTTTGCACTCCGGAAACGCATATTTACAAATTTTAGAAAATTCTTTATTTACGCTCGGAAGAGAAGAAAAATATGATGAAGTTACTGATTCATTGGTGAAGCTGGGTGGGCTGTTTATCGCAAGTAATACTGAAAATCCTCAATTTTGTGAGGATTTTGTGAAAGCTGTTGTAACAGAGTCTACAAGGACTCAGAATATTTGTTGATATAATTAAAATTGTTTGTATTCTTTCAATTAAGGTTTTATTAAAAGTGAAAATAATTCTTCAGAATTTTTTTAATTTTGTAAATTTTATAAATCAAAAATATGAATAAGTAACATAGTACAACATTTTTGTTCCAAAAATATTTTATGAAAATTTAAAAATGCTCATTGACCGCTAATATCCAAAAATCTATGGTTATTTTTAAAGCGATTATTTTTTGAATATGCTAAGAATTTTTAATTAACGTAGCACTGAATTTTGTAAAATCGGACTTTAATGATGTCTAGATAATATCATAAAATGCATTTATCTAAATTTTTATAAATTGATAAATTCACAAAAAAAAATTTTATATTAAAAATGTTTAATATGAATTTTAGGAGCATCCTTATGCAAGACGTAGCTAAATTCGCCACAATATTGGCTAGGAAAACATGCAGGAGAGCTACTGACAACAATGACCCTGAAGAACAGCATGAATCAAGGTTTGTATATCAATCTCACGTCACGAAAAACATCGACAATACTAACCATCAGATGAATAACAAACTCACCAAGCCTATCATTGCCACTTACTCGAGAGAATCCTCCCACATGAAGATATATGTCGCCAATATGGATAAGAAAAAAATGGAGAAGGATGGATCTTGCAACATCACTTACCTTGATTTCTCAGAAATCATGAATTTCAACAAAAAATACGTAAGACCAATTAGATTTTTCGATAATCTTAGGATCATCTCTATCACAAACGCTGGACTTTTGAGAGTCCCAAAGGTTATACAAAAACTGAATGAAAGCATTGAATACTTAGACTTGTCTGGCAATTTCATTCAGGAAATTCCAAATGTCAAATGGGGCCACTTAAAAGGTCTCAACTTGAGCAACAATAGATTAAAAAGATGGCCAGAAATTATTAAGCCAAAAAGAATTCCTAAATTGGAATTCCTTGATTTATCTTACAACGATTTCGTAGCGGGAATCCCCTCAAATCTCTTTTTCGAGCAGCTTGTGCATCTTAATCTATCACACTGCTGCCTTATGCGTTTTCCGGACTTCATCTGTCATCAATTGTCATTGAAGAGTCTCGACATTTCAGGCAACGACGAGATGGAAGGCTTCACATACACCATATTGACATCAATTTTATCATTACAATATGTAAACATTTCGGGAGTAAGTGTCACAAACACTTATGAAGACTTTCATTTCCCTCCATCCGTAGTCGTCCACAGGAATGCAATTGGAAACGTCCCACTTGCCAAGAACATATTGTATATTAGATAGTGTATATCTAACATATGTTATTAATCTCGTCATCAAAGCTTATTGATCATCGAGATTGTATTAATATGTATGGTTTTTGCGGATGTTGTAAAGGTTTTTATTGTTATTATTTTAGATTACATATTTCAGAACTTTCTTATTCCGGATATTGCCAAGAAAGGGTTCATGTATCGATTGTTCGATCAACCTAGATTCGAAATGATTTCGATTCATTGAGACTAAAATACTTCACTTTAACTCCTATTGTACTTGTCTCTTTCGAAATCGCGGCATATAAAACAAGGCACTAGATCTTCTCCGAAATCTTGGTGCAATCAATTTAATAAAAATTGATTAAATTATGATGGGATTTTTATGATACTTGGCAAAAATATTATTGCATTCAAAAAGACAAATTATCGGTATTTGACATTGTCATAAATTTCGTTTTACATGGCAAAATTGATCATTACAAATCAATTAGTCACAGCTGACCAAACCACCAGAAAACAAAAGGTGCTAGTGCAATTAAATCAAATTCCAATGAAATGGCTTGATATAAAGTGAAATTCAAAATTTTTCAATGATTTATTGGACTATTTATGATTATCTTGCATGAAATCTGCATATCCTCAATGAACTTAATTGATATACATGTGTAATTTTGAACAAATGACTATCACAACTGTGAGAATTCCCAAAACATTCGCGTAAAGCAAAAGAAAATCATGTTTTTAGCGATGATAGAACCAAACTTCTATTATATATAATAATTGCTATAAAAGAACACGGTACGCAAAATGAGAAAAATCACTAAGTAAACTCAGGTTCTCAAAGCATGCAAGAGCCTCAAAAACTTATTGCATCCACTACGACTGAACACCATCCAAAAATTGAAGTGGTTAAACCTGATACTATAATATTTTGACATTTGTAAATTTACAAAGTCATTTTCAAATTTAATTTCATTTATTATAGTTGAATTTTATGAAAATTGGGTGTATGAAAATCTATTATACCCTTATAAAATTTATCACAGTGAGCATACCTACTTATATTCTGAATATGGTGTAAAAACCATCTAAGAAGCTTCTGTAACCAGACTTTTAGCCTTTCGGAAAAATATTTGACAATTTGACAAGTAAAATACTGGATTTGACAGTAATAACAAAAGGGAAAAATCCTTCTGAATTAAATTTTTGATTCTGATGTTTACATGGGAAAACTTTCTTTTTTAATCACAAATGTCTCTAGAAGTCGAAATGTGTTCAGTTGGTGTGCATCACAGTGTTGACAAAGCAGCTGATGTTGCTACTATACCTTCAAAATGTGATTCTAATCAAAATATTACTTCACAGAAAATTGATCACAAAAATATTGACGACAATGATGATAATAAAGTATACGAGGTTGATTCTAATGAGTATTACATGTTCCTATGTTGGAAGAATCGAATTATTGAAAAGATTCAGCGACTTACTATTCAAGAATCTCAACACATGCAGTTTGAACAAAATAAGAGATTAGAAATGGTAGAAAATAGATATTCGAATACCAATAATGAAAAGATTAACAAAAATTCTAAACCAATCAGTCCAGCACTTCTTGTTCCTCCACCTCTTAATTTACCATACAGTAATATTAATGGAATACCATATCCACCAACACAGCAACCAGCAAACATGTATAACTCACATCAAAATTCTTATCAATTTTATCAAAGTCCATTTACAGGAATTCAACCAAAATGTGCATGTGGATTGCCATTAATTATGCCATATAATTATCAATATCTACCAATGCAAGCATATATGCCTTGGTGAAACTTATTCGAATTATTTTTTTGATTTTCTATTATTGTAAACTATTTATACTACATATATATTATTCCAGCTTGGTATTTTTTTTTTTTTTTGATATTTTCGAAAAGATATTAAAAAATAAATTATATCTTTTTATTTTTTCATATGATATAAGGATTAGAAATGAAAGTTAAAATATAAAAGACTTTTAAAAGTAAAATACGCCAACAAAGAAAATAAAATAAAATTAATAAAATTAAATTCTGTGTGAAGCCTCAACCAATCCTCTGATCTGTGTCATGAACTCCTTATGGTCATTGAGCTCTTCAAGAGAGTATGGGTATCTATATCTCCACTTATGGTTTGGATCAGCTGGGATGTTAATTCTTTCATCATCTGGGCTCTGCCTTCTGAGTGAGTCGTTGATGCCTGTGAGATCCTGCAAGAGGAAGATGGCCCACATTGAGTTGGACCAGAGGTTCTGCCTCAAGATGATCTCCTGGAAGTATGTTGACAACCTGTCTGGGCATGGCTCATGTCTGCTGAGGACGTTGTACCAGAACTTCTGTCTGATGCTGGAGTTCTCCTCCCACCATCCTCTGAGTGATGATGTGTCGTGTGTTGATGGGCAGGCGACTGACAAGTACTTGAACTGGTTGAAGTCGTCGAAATCGTAAGCTGGATCCTTAGACATTCTCTGAACTCTCAATGAAAGCAAAGCGTGCTCCTCGAGTGATCTGATGATGCCCGCTGTGATCTGGCCGAGGTCTTCGCCGCAGATGAGCATGTTTGTGGAATCCTTGAGGACGCCGAGCTTGGCTTCAGCCTTGGAGACCCACAATGGTGTCTGCCTCCTGTATGTGTACTCGATGTACAACTCCTCGAATCTCTGGCGCTGGTCGCCTGGAAGCTCCTGCCATGATGTGGAGTAGTGGATGATTGGGCCGTCTGGTGTTGTCTCGACTGACTCCTTCTTGACCTCTGTCCTGACGTGGTATGTATCTGGTCTCTCTGGATCCTCGATGAGTAAAACGTTGCCGATGAGTTCGAAGAGTTTCTGCTGAAGTCTCTGCTTGTCGTAGTCGTTTAATGGCTCCTTTTCGACGGCGGCAGCGATCTTCTTCTCCGTGTTGTACTCTGGCTTGAAGTCGTATGTGTCGTTCTCCTTGCTGAGGCCTCTAGCGATGAAGTACTTGTTCGTGATCTCGTAGTAGTTGTTTGGGAACTTCTCCATCAAGTGCTTGCCTCTGATATATGGCTTCGTGTATCTCTCGATGTCCCAGAGGCCCATCTGGATGAGCTCCGGTCGAGTAAGTGGGTTGGATGGGAAGAAGTGGCCTAACAAACCTCTGACGCATGTGTCGCGTGGAACTTCCCAGATCCTGAAGAAGCCCAAAACGTGGTCAACTCTCAATGTGTGGTAGAGCTCAGCCATTCTCTGGAGTCTGGCGCGCCACCATGCGAATCCATCCTTCTCCATCTCCTCCCAGTTGTATGTTGGGAAGCCCCAGTTCTGTCCGTCGGCTGAGAAGTCGTCCGGAGGAGCGCCAGCGCACATTGTGAGCCTGAAGAGGGAAGGGAAGGCCCAGCACTCGACGGAGTTGATGTTGACGCCGATTGGAAGGTCACCCTTGAGAGCAACTTTGTTCTTCGTAGCATAGTCGTATGATTCCTTGAATTGCTTGTCTGCGATGTACTGGAGCCAGTATGTGAAGAGCAGATCGTTGAGTTTTTCTTCACAGAGGTCCTCGATCTCTTCTGGTGTGACTCTTGAGTACTTTGGCCACTTTCTGAACTCCATTGTGTGATATTGATCCTTGAAGTAGCAGAAGAGAGCATATGGCTTGAGCCATGTGCTGTTCTTCTTGAGGAAGGTCTCGAATTCCTTGGATTCCTTGAAGTCATCCTTGACGATCTTGAAGATTCTGTTGAGAATGTTCATCTTGAAGGCGTAGACAGCTGGATAGTCGACAGATGGAAGGCGTTCAAGCTCGCCCTTTCTGTACATTATGTCGTTGTAGATTTCGCTTGGGAGTTTCTCGAGAATTGCGAGTAAGTCGATGTATACTGGATGAAGGGCGAAGCATGAGACTTGCTTGTATGGATATGAGTCAGACCACTCACCTTTGTCTGTTGTATCGTTGATAGGAAGGAGCTGGATGAGTGAAGCACCCATTGTGTTGCAAACATCAACGAGTTTCTTGAGATCTGTGTAAGATCCGATACCCTGGGACTCCTGTGTGCGGAGAGAGAAGATTGGTACGTAAATTCCGAGTCCTTTGAACAATTCTTTGTTCGGGCAGGTGAACCACTCGTTAACTAAGAGTGTCATTGGTGTAGCATTGTCGTACTGGTGGGCTGTTGGTCCTCTGCACTGCCTGTTATTTGGTTCTTCCCAGATATATGTGCCGTCGCCGTTGGAGAGGACATACTTGTACTCGAATGGGAAGGATGAGTTCTTGAGGTCGATGGAGCCTGTCCAGATTGGGAATTTGCCGTCACAAAGCCTTAATCCGTGAACTGGATTCCAATCACCGAGTTCTGGGATTGATCCAACGACGATGACGTTCTGCGTGCTCTTGACATACGGGCAGTTGACCTGGAAGTGTGTTGTGATGAATGTTGGGCGAACTTGCTCTGGTTCGATTGGTTCTGGCATTACAGTGTTCGTTCTGCGGTTGATGACCTCAGTGAATGGTGCACGTGTGAGTGCGTTCATGACTGGATCTTTCCAACGATATGTGTCTGCGATTTCGATAATTGTTGGGGAAGGAGTTGCTCCGATCTCGAGTTTGTGGTTCTCTTCTGGCTCCCAGTGGTCGACACCACCTGTTCTTGAGACGATATACTTGTATTCGATCGATCTTGGCTCGGTTGATAATGGAATTGTGACTTCCGTTGACCAGAAGTCAAGATTGCCCTCGAAGAAGAGCGGAACAGCCTTCTCTGCGTCCCAGTTTCCAAGTTCTGGGATGTTACCCGTAACGTAGAGCTCCTGGCCGTAGTATGTGAAGACACGGGTGCGGAATCTTATGAGTACGCCAGCGTTGGAGCTAGCAACGTTGAAAGTATCATAAATGTGGGCGTCTGTCGAGAACAGAGGCAAAACTCTCGCTGGGATTGATTCATTATGAATGGCGCCAAACTGAGTCTTGAAGAAATAACGGTATGTTATTGGTTTCTCGATTGGCTCCTCAAATTGGATCTTTACGGAGTAATTATACGCACCGTTAATCTGTGTTAAACTAATTGCCAACGATTGTTTATTATTTCCTAGTGCTGGGTGGTCACCAACAATATACGGGATACTGCTGCCACCTCTTTCGCACTTTAAATAGAAAGTTATTTCGAATGAGCGTTCCATTGTAAAAGTGAACTCAAATTCGTTTATCGGAGATGAAAAGAAAAAGAAAAGGTCAATTGGTCGAAATTTCAATGCCTATCAATTTTTCTCCCCTCTGAGGTGTATTATATAGCACGAATTTGCTAAAATTTCTTCAATGTAACGATAGAAAATTGAAAAGGTGAAACTCAAAATTGAATACGTAACGATTAACAATTGAAATGTTACGATTATAAATTGAATTGTTGACGATTAATATTTGAGATTGTGACGATTATTTGCATTCAAATTAAAATCTTTTTGTTTTTTACTTTTTTCTCTACCGAAGAAATAAAAGATTTGCATTTTATAGCACACTGCTTTATATAAAGTTTTCCTATTTTGGTGCCTTCATTTTTAAATAATTATGGCGCACGAACGCCTGGTGAATGAACATCCAGTTTCCTCACGCATAAATACCATATAATAAGAAATCTCGGATATTTCTCAAATTATTTACGAAATTCACAATGAATTGATGGGTTTTGGATCTCATCATCAATTGAAGTACAACAAATTATAGATGTTTCTGTTATTTCCGCACGATAAATTTCTAAATTTACAAAAATATATTTCAGAGATATCTTTAAGGAGTTCTCTACTACCATGCTCTTGTGATTTGGGAAATGATGGTGCTTTGAATATCGTTAAATTGTTGAAAGAAAAATAAAAAATCTTTGAATTATTGATTAAATCGAAAAAAAATCATGAGGAAATTGATCTATATATATTGTAGATAATATTTCAGTGCGTATATAAACCTTTAAATTTAAAATCGATTTTAAGGTATATTCGAAATGGCTTAATTGTGTGCATACAAATTATATCGAAATTGGCCGTTTTGAAGGAGTATTAAATTTTTTTTTCATATTTGCTGCGACTTAGTAAAATATTGGATGCTTATATCCCATAAGTAAACAATTTATTATCATTAGAAGTGGTCGTGGCTATAAGATTTTCAATCTTCAAATTCGAACAATCATATCGAGTCTTATTTTGGGAATACACCTGTTTCGTTATCTTTTGGATCATAATACAGTATAGCAATGAAAAACCGCGTGACTCTTCTTTGAGAGAGTCTTGAAATTTTTCAGTCATTTGTTCTAGAAAGAAAATTTTAACGCAGTTATGATCCTCTTGTCGCCATATGATATATTCGGTAAACAGACAATCGGATCGATTTATCCAAAGGCTCAATATTTCGGTATATGTAAAAAATTGAGTAAAGTTTCTTTGGAATAAGCATTATGTGTGTATTAACTCTTTTAAACATATAGATTCAATAGAAAGAAGTGTTCGCGTAAGAAAAATATTATGTGATATTCGAAATTTTGTAACAATGCAATTTACAACGAAATTTATATTACAATTATGTTATGTTTGTATTAGTAATTATTGTATACATTATTAATAACGAACAAAGTCTGTTATAAACAAGAAAATTATTGGTTGATGTAAATATATTAAATACATTTAAAACTAGCAAATAAACGAAAATTTAAGAGCTTTCGAATAATAATTCCGTCGAATTATTTGAAATTGATTTCTATTTTATCAATAAATCAGCATATTATGAAATTGTCGCTAAATCCAACTATGAGCGTATCTTAAATTTGCATTTTAATGACTTTGCTAATGAAGACAATATTATATGTAGGAAAGGAAGGAAGATTCTCCCATCAACCTCGAAATAATCCATCACTCTACGGTGTCTCGACTCGTGATTTCTAAAATCTTCTTTTGTTGCATACTTATAAGCATCAAACTGATTTTTGAAAAAAGGTTATTTTTCATTGATAAAATTATAGAATGAAAAAATGTAGATGTTTTTCTAGAAAATACAATTTTTTCTAAAATTAGAAGTGAAAAAACCTTATCAAATCGAACATTTGCTATAAATTTTACATAGTTTCACGGTACTCTACAAGAATACCAAATTCACCGAATATTAAATGAAAAATATTGACTTGATTCTTGCCTGAAGACTCGAGACTTTTGTAGCCAACACATATTCAATTCCATAAAATAGATTATGCTTCCTAGTTCCTCATTAACCATAAAAAAATTCGTTAAAATAATATTATTGATTGAAATATAGGTTTTCAAGCTAAAATAATTCGATAAAACGATTTGTTTACAATAGTTATATGTAAAATTGTTGTTGTTTTTGTATTCGCTTTGTTATTAAAGAAGATAGAAAAGTGACAAATCTTATGATGTTTTTTAATTTTCTAGCTGTTTCTTCATCGAGAAACATGACTGGATATGTCACTAATGACATGAAAATAGAGATAAAAGAAGGAATTATAGACAAAAATGGCACTTGCTGGGCTATTTGGACTGACACATTAGATGAAAACGGATTAACGCATTATAATGTTAGCGGCAGAGAAGGAGAAACTGTAGGAAAGATGATGTATTGTGCTGGATATCTCGAAGGCATAATGGCCCAAACAAGAATTTACCAAGCTTTCAAAAATAACAGAGAAGTTATGGGATACGATCGCTTCCCACAATTACTTACAGACCACTACGCTAAAAATGCTGATTACATGAGAGATAGTATTGAATCAAATCCAGAATCTGTTTATTGGCGCGGAATTGGAGGATTTTTCAACTTGGCTCAAGGTATGATTGACGGATATTCTACAGTCGCTCCTGAAGATCAAAAGATTGATCCTGTTGAATTCCGAATCCACCAAAGCTTTGCAGATATATGGGATATTCTAACAGCATTCAATCAGCTTGATCCATTAAGCTCAATTCGCGCAAAGTGTACAGCTGGAATTCGCCTTTTACCAGACTTTTCAGACGTTTTCGTTTTTCACAACTCCTGGTCCGATTACAGGAACATGCTTGGAAGTGTTATCGACTACGACTTCCCAGTTCCTGAATTCTACGCTCGCCACGTCACTTTTACAACATGCACAGGAATGATTGGCTCTTTGGATGATTTTTACTTCTCAGATACTGGTCTTATCGTTTTCGAGACCTCTTTGATGTCACAAGATCTGAACATGCTGAAGAGTTTCATTACTCCAAAATCTTTATTGTGCGGATATCGCGCGATTTACGCAATGTTTACAGCACACAACGGCTCTGAATGGACAGAAATCTTCCTGCAGCATAACAGTGGCACATATAACAACGATTACTTCATTACAGACTTAAATATCTTTTCTCGCGGTGAAAAGCCAAGCAAAGACCTCGTTTGGCTTGTAGAACAGGTGCCATCACCAACACACTACACATATGATGTTACTGGCAACTTAACAAAGGACGGTTTCATTGCATCATTCAATGTTCCATTTAATGAGGATCTTTACTACCTTCTGCAATACGACAAGGTCGAGAACAGCTCAGAATACTATCTTCCATATAAGACTCACCCTCGTTTCTTGATTTCTGCACGTGAATTACCGCGAATTTACGATTTCGAGGCTTTCAAGAAGTTCTCACGCTTCAACAATTACGAGCATGACATATATTCACGCGGTGACCCAATGTTCGCTATTGCTTCAAGAGAAGACTTGATGGGAAAGGCTCCAGCTGGTGCATTTAACCAAAAGGCCGTAGCTGGATCAAGAGCATATACAGATGGTTCATTTGCATTCTGCAACTCTCCAACAAATGATGATCTTCCATCATTTACGTGGAATTCCCAAGCATTCAAAAATATTTCACACACAGGAATCCCAGATGTTCTCAATTTCTCTTGGGTGACATTAGAGGGTAGAGGATATGATTTCTGTGAGACAATTAAAGATCAAAACGTTTGCCAAAAATCTTCTTATTGCGGATGGTGCGGAAGGAAGAATCTCTGCATGGCTGGCAATGAAGATGGACCATTGTTAGACAAATGCCCATCAGGATGGCACTCAAAATTCACTTCATACAAATATTACATAATTTCAATCATTGCTGTTGCAGCTTTGACACTCGTCGGAGGCTTCGCCTTGGCGTGGATTATTTACAAGAAATCTCGCAAACCACAGGACTATGATCCTTTAATTCAATAAAAAATTTATATAATGTCTTTTCTCTATCAATCTTTCTTTTCCAAACAATAATCCACTAAAAATCCATATATTTTTGAATTTCATTAAATGAATTTCATAAAAAATAAAATATTTCAATATTATGAGAATTATATAAAATATTCAATAAAATAACAACTAGAGATAGTAGTGGTATTAAAAATTTACTACAAATGTTTTAGATTCTTGAGATATGATGATTTTGACATGTAATTAGACAAAATGTTATGTAAAGTATAGAATGTGATAAATTTTGACGTGTAAAATGTCATAATAAAAATGGCGCTGGGAAAAATGTATGATATTAGTAATGCTCAAATTTCTCGTTTACGAGGGACAACTTCAACTGTTGCTCTAAGTGAAGAGGATCTTAATCCATGGTATTATTGCAAAATTTGCCAACATTGTGCACGTGAGCCAGTTTGCTGCAAGAAAGGTGATGTTTTCTGCAAGGAATGTATTTTAAACTACATAATTATGCATAAGAATAAGAAATACTCAGTCGTTGAAGAAGATCCAAATATGAAAAATCAAATTAATAAGTTTTTAGACTTACAAAGGATTGTTCCACAAGCAGGTAATGAAGTACAGATACAGCCAAAAGCAAACATCAAAAAGAAAACAAAAAAGAAACCAAACGAAAATATCGACGTTCTCTGCCCTCAATGCAACAAAAGGATAAAATATCAAAAGCTCATACCTCTAATCATTACTTTCGACAATGAAGTTCCAATTTGCAGCTCATGTCAGAGACAAATCACTGGAAACAGCCGTGGAATGAGAATTTCGTGCTCACACGTCATCTGCGACAAATGCGCAACTGGTATTGCAAAAGAAACAAAATCCTGCCCAGTTTGTCATAAAGAAATCAATTTTGAAAAAACAATTTTATTGAACAAAACAGTCATCGAAATGAAGAATGCAAATGGAAAGATTTTGGTACAAAGGAATGGAATCCTCGACCTCTTTGCTTAATCATTAACTTTAATATAATTTCGTATCAAAATTCGACTCTAATCCATGAAATTTCATCAGAAATCATACTCATAAAAGAGTAATTGATGATTTGTTTTAATTAATCAAATCAAAACCGAAATATTAATTTGATCAAATTAATTTGGATATTTCATCAGAAATCTTATTCATAAAACGAATACTTGATGATGAAAATAGATGAATTCAAAAGGAAATTGAATTAATATTATCCAAAAATATTTTTGAAATTTCATCCAGTTTCTTGTCAGCAGGATTATTACTGTCCAATTGATCATATATTTCGTCAATTCTTGAAAGAATTTCATTATCATTTAGAAAATCAATAAAATCTTTCAATATGTCTCTAAATGCTGCAAAATTCCTTAGCTTTTCGAGAATTTCTATTAGAAATCTCAAAACTTGTTTGTTTGAAAGCTCAAATAATTCTTGTAAAATAATTCCATTATTAATAATGTATTCATAAAGAATTTGTTCGGGAATAAGCATTGCAATGCCAACAATGGCGAATCCAAGCTCATTTTTAGCAGTTATTTGCGTTTTGCTAAAAATATCAAATAATTTTTCAAGAAATTCTATATTATTTTTCTGCGAAACTTCTTCTTTCAAGTTGAAGCATATCAATCCAATACATCTAGCTGCTGATTGTATCAAAGTTGAATTATTTTCTAAATCTATCAAATCTGCAATGATATTGATGTCTATAATTGAAGTTTTCCCGGATATTATGGCCTTGCAGTTGATTTTCAATAGTATTTCATCTATTTTTGAGCTTTTTCCAAAAAGATTTACAACATTTTGCAAATAATCAACATTATTGATGTTAAATACGGGAGATTTCATGACATTATATAATGTATCTAATCCTGTCTCGAAGCAGTACAATGTTATTTCTTTCATTCCATCATTGATAAACAAAAGGCGGATGATTTGCAGTATTGACGAGATTTCTTGTTGATCTAAAGGAAATAAAGAATAAGAATTAGCTAAATCTATCATTGACTCGAATAACAACTGATCACTGCAATGTTGAGCTGTTAAAAATAAATAGTTTGGCGAGATTGATAAAATAATTAAGTCTCTGTTTCGTTTATTTGATGATGCAATGGATGCAAGAGCTTTATAGCACTTTCCTTGGACATTTTTCGGGAATGAATTCGTTAAAATTGAAAATAATAAAGCAGAAATGTTTAAATATAATAATTTCGAAATCATTGATGGGGAATTGATTGTTATTTCACACATAAGAATAATTATATCATTAAAATAGGGAAATGTGCTTTTGACATCAACTAAATCGAATATCAACGATAAAAAGTCATCTAAATGTGAATTTTGCACTGAAATTATGTCTTGACATTGACATAGTAGTTGTAGTTGTTTGATAATTTTGTAAATGTAATCTAAATTCCTTGTTTCTAAAATTTCTGCAAAATTTGCTATTCTTGAGGATATTTCATATGTAATTTGTTCCGGAGTCAACTTTTCTATATCAAAATCTATGAAGTTTTCGTTCTTTGATGTAATGTTTTCCTCATTCGAAACACAATCTTTGTAATCCATTCATTAAATATGATTTTTACATTAGAAACCCATCATATTGTCTTATAATTGTTTTATATTCAACAATTTTAACGCTAAACAAGTAAAAAATTGATTATCAAAAAATTATATTAAACGATAATATATGTTTACAACATAATAAATTATCAATACTTATCGAATAGTCAATAATATTAGTTACAAATTGTTATAAATTCATAATTTGAATTATGTTAAAATATTTTTCTATTATATTTCATTTCACTGAGCAATTAACCATTATTGGAACATTAAAATGATTCCCAAAGTAAATAGAAGTATCCAATTGTTATCTTAGAGATGTCAAGTAAATCACGGCAATTTTCTGATATTTTCCTGTATTTTTTGACTTAAAATAGCAGCCTTTTCGAATTCTTCAGAATCAATTGATATTTCTTGAATCTCATCAAAAATATCTTCGCAATCAAAGGAATTAATGTGTTTTTTCATCAATTCTGGCCTGCTCATAGCATAATTCAGCAGATTTATAAAAATTCCACAAAAACATTTTGCAGCTTCTGATGTTGTCAATGCTAAAGATTGTGAATGCTCAAGGAAATCAGATGTTATAAGAAGTTCCTTGTTTTCGTTTGTTAAGTACTCGAAAGCATAAGAAATTGCAAAGAAAATCGGTTTCTTGCAAATTATATCTGATTCTGGATAAATATTAATCAATTTATCGAAAATGTTGAATATCTGGAAGCTTTCTGAATTGGAATTGATTATTTTACACAAATAAAAAATTAAATTTTGATTTGATTGAAATCTGTGACCATATATTTTGTCCCATATATCATCCCAATGCATAGTAATGATTGGCAACGTATAATCCCGGATATTTGAAATATAAAATATTAATCTCATAAATTCTTGTGTAAATGAATCAAAATCTTCATAATCATCTGAAAAATCAAGATTATTAATGTGGTCAACCATAAATGAAAGCAAAGATGAAGCAAATCCAGATTCATCAACGAAAAATTGTAATTTAATTAAAACAGAGAATAAATCATAGCTGGAGCTTATTATTTGTAAATTGTTGCTACTTTGCATGATGCTTAATATGATATTTTGCAAATTTGCAATCAAAATCAATTTAATTTCTTTTCCATTGTATCTAAATGTTTCAAATGCATAGATTACTGCTTTAATGGTTGAAATACAATGTGTTATCAATTCAAAATCTGCTTCTTGCATGATTTTTAATATGCAAAGCAGTGTTTTTTCGACATTTTCAAGTTCATATGCTTCATTTATTACCAAATTCTTTATTGTTGATAGAATACCCGCGCGTATTTCTTGTTTTTGATTATTTGTTAATTCTAAATTTTGTTCAAATAAAAATTGATTTCTTTCATATGATTCATCTGTGTCAACCAAAATAGCATCCAATAAATACGTGAAATTTTCATTAAACTTCTGTTTAATCAGTTCTGTATTGTCGATTGATGTGATTGTGTCTAAAATTCCGAGAATTTCAACAGTTAGATCATAGTCATTGAATAATACCAGAATTTCTTGTATTGCGTTAATGAATTCGTCATTATTAAGTAAAATAATTTTAACATCAAAATCTAAATCATCATTATTCAAAATTGAATTAATATCTGACGCCATTTCTACCACTGTATCATTTTTATCTGCATCACAAAACTTTAATTTTGTAATAAAATCACAAATAAATTTATTTAGTTCGTTTGGATCCGAAATTATATAGTCATCATTTTCATTGCCACTATTGTAATGCGTATCATCAACATTTTTGCTTTGTTGTTGTTCAACATTTTCTTGTTGATCCAAATCAATCATCACAACATATAAAAATGACCTCATTCATTATAAACAAATAACAAAACGAAAGGGGCCATAATAATTCATAGTTAAAATTACGTATTATTCTATATTTTTTAGAAAAATTTTCATTTATTTTAATGTGCTCTTATTAGACTTGTAAATCATTAGTTTACATGATGAAATACTAAATGCTTAATTTACAATAGGTTATTATGCATTAAAATATTTTTTGATCAAATTATTTGTTTTAAGGCCTTAAATACACTGAGAATCTTATTTTTCTCCTAAAATAAGATATTATTCGAATTAAAAATTAATATTAAATAAATATAAAAAAAATCAAAAGAAATTAGAGTTGAAACATTTCTAGTATGGAATATGATAAGTTTTGACACAATTAAATGATTATTTTTTAGATAATATAAAAATTAGGATAATACAAAAATAATTACACTAAATCAAATAAAAAAATTATGTTAACAAAGACTCTCCAATATCATCATCATGGTCATCATCATGACTATCACCATCGAGTAGATTGTCAGTCGTCCTAGAGATATAAACTTCGCCGGAGTTCAAGAACAGCGGCTTTGGATGTTCGTCTTCTTCTTCTTCCTCTTCTGCTCCCATCATTCCTTCTATATAGCCTTGATCATCGCCGCCCATTCCTTCGTAGCCCTGGTCCTCGTCGCATATTCCTTCAACGAATATGTCGTCGTCGCTGTTCCTGTCTTTCAATGCAATATCGTCAGGAATAATTCCGTTGTGCGGGTTCTGTAGATCACATCTTTCGCTTTCTTTGAGGACTTTCAGTATATCATATGTTCTAAGCTCAGCAGCGAAGTTGGCCGCGTTCATTCCGTTATTAGCGATTGCGTACGTGTTAACAGACTCCATCTCCAAGAACTCTCTGACGAGCTCCACGTTGCCGATCTGACACGCGATCAAGAAGGCTGTCATTCCGTTCTTGTCAGCAACATTCGGATCAGCTCCCAAAGTTAACAAAATCTTGGAGACTTCATTCGCCCAGCTTTCTACAGCAACCATCAATGCTGTCTGTCCATTATTATTGACTACATCTAGAGGAATGTCGTGCTCGAGCAAAGCGTGAACTAAAGATGGATGATTCAATCTTGCAGCAATGTGTAGAGCGTTGTCGCCTTTTTTGTCTACTATTTCGTGGAATGCAACGTGATTTTCTAGCATGAATGATACTGCCTCCTTTCTAGACCAGAAGACAGCTGTTAAGAAAGGAGTCTGTCCTAAGTCGTTCTGCGATGAAAACAATTCTTTCGCTTTCTCGTGGTGCAGGAAAAATGATAAATGGCGGATGGAACCTATTTGCGCTGCGAAATGGACTGATGTCCATCCTTTGCTATCTTTAAGGCATGGATCTGCGCCGCGCTCGAGTAGTTCGTTGAGAATTGTCTCGTCATTGCCTATAACTGCTGTAGAAATAATTGGTCTTAAATTATTTGGTAAAATATTCGGATCTGCGTTGTTTTCAAATAAAAATCTCATCATGTTTATGTTCTTGGCTTCACATGCTGTAATAAGAGGCGTTCTTCCTAAATTATCTTTGGCGTTAATATCGATATTTGCTTTAATTAAGAGTTCTGCGATTTCTCTGTGATTCTTTTGTACTGCAATGTGTAGTGGCGAGTTGCCCAGTCTGTCTGAATGCTTTAAATCTGTTTTTGGAATGTAATGAGAAACAATTTCCGGATAATTAAATTCGCATGCATATAAAAACGGAGTCTTACCAAACTTGTCGTCAAGAGTGAACATTTCTGGCTTAATCGATTCCAAGAAAACCAAAACATCAAGATGGCCGTTGATTGCTGCGTTGTGGGCAATAGATCTGTTTAATCTGTCGAGCTCCAAGAAATGGTCGACACCAAACATTTCGTGGATGAATTTAAGCAGGTCAATGCAGCCAGAAGCGGCAGCAAAATGATCAATTGTCCAGTAGTTGTGATTTGGCTGATTTAATTCGGTTCCTTCTGTAATAAGTTTCCTTGCTATTGTATCTAAGCCCGAAGAAGCGGCAAGTTGCGTGTATGAAATGAAAGCTTCGAAATTTGTCTCATAGCATTTGTTTTCTATCAAAAAGTCAGCGACGTCTTCATGCTTGTTGTATATAGCATAGTGTAGAGGTGACCATCCGATGATATTAACAGAATCCATATTGTCTTCATGTTCATGAAGGAGTTTAATGATTTCTAGATATCCATTTGTTGCCGCGAAAAATGCTGGCGTGTATCCTTCATTGTTTTTAACATCAGGAACAGCTCCTTTCTCTAGTAAAATTTTAACTGCATTTAATCTGTCGTATTTTGCAGCATAATGGAGGGGAGAATTTCCGAAAGCGTCAATTTCGTTGAGTTTTGTTATGTCTTGGAGGATTGAGTTGATGATAATTTCATTTCCACCGGCAGCAGCAAAGTGTATCAGTGAAAGCTTGGTTTCAGAAGGAGATATGTATGGTGCTTGGCTCTTTAGATAGAAATAGCATTTCGTTGAGCCGTAAAATGCAGCGCATTGAACAGGTGTAACATTATTCAGCAAGATTAAAGGCGTATCTTCCTCTGGGAGGTTCATCAGGGGTTTCTCCGCCCTCGCGGTCATTATGTAGGCGAGGTTATCATCCTTTATCGCAAAGAAAACCTCGTAATCTCTTATCATTGTAAATTATTATTTTTTTTGCGTTTTTTATGGAAAATTTTTATTATTTGTTTCGATTCCTTATATATTAAAAATAATAATAAAACCGAAAAATCAATTTTTATTCATGAAAATGGAAAATATAATTCAAATAACATTTTTATTTATACAAACAGTTATTTTATATGATGATAAATAAATATAACGAAGAAAAATCAATTTTTATTAATTATTAAAAAGAGTAGTTATATATGCGGGTTATTTGCCAAAATTTGTAAACGCCTCTATGACCTCATTTTTGAAGGATTTTAGACAATATT
>MRSU01002669.1:0-11070 GCA_008369845.1 Trichomonas gallinae | reverse complement strand
ACTGGTGTACTGTTAGTCGCCAACTATCTGTGTTGTGTAAAACTTTTTCACCATCAACATTCGTCCGTTAAAATAAGGTTATTAGTTTCCATACCTTTAATTAAACAAATTTAGGAAAAAAAAATGAGAAGAAAAGAAATAATATTATTACAATAGAGATAATTTATGGAATGAACACTGTAATTTTCGCTAATATCAAAATATTGATATTGAAAAAAATTGCATTTGGATGCTGAATATTCGATAATATTAAAGTAGTTGGATTCATAAAACTAAAAGCATAGTAAATGTTCAGTTAAGGGATAAATATTATAATAAATCAAAAAAAAGCTTTAAAGCAAAATTATATTATATCGAACTAATCACATGCACATATGCTTGAGGCTTGGAGTAATTTTCTCGAAGTAAGGATGTTCTAATGCTTCCTCAGCATTGATCCTCTTCTCCGGATTCATCTGAAGCATTTTCGAGAGTAAATCAACAAGTAACGGATCAACGTTCTTGAAGAATTGCTTGAAATCCGGTTTTTCTTTGTCTGCAATTGGGATATTCGAGCATTTAAATCTATAAAAGTCTGGGTACTCCTCTTCAAGAGGAAAACCTAAGACTTCCGTAATTTTGATAATTTGATCGACTTTTGAGTCTCCCATGAATAAATTTCCGCGAGCCATTTCGGCAATAACACAGCCAGCGCTCCATATATCGATTTCTGTTCCGTGGACGGGCGCATTGATAAGAATCTCTGGAGCGAGATACCATGGCGTTTTCACTTCATCCAACTCGTACGGAATCGGATGGAAGCAGTATGCTGCAGATCCGAAGTCGCCCAATTTGAGAAAACCGTGTTTGTTTATAAGAATATTCTCCGGTTTAATGTCTCGATGAACAATTCCGATTCTGTGAAGGTATTTAGTACCGCACAAGAGTTGGAATGCGTATGATCTGAGTAAATCCGGCGACATTCTTGGTTTAACGAGAAAATTTTTAAGATCTTTCTCCATAAATTCGCACGCCATAGTTATTTTCATATCTTCGCAAATCACTTCGCGTAGTTTAAGAATGTTTGGATGATTGAGTGATTTTAATATGCAAACTTCACGGACAGAAGAAGGTGGAATTCCGTCTTCTTCTTGTTCCATTCGGACAAGCTTGAGAACTACCTGCTCATTCGTAGGAAGATAAGTCGCGTGAAAGACACAGCCGTATGTGCCTTCGCCCAATTTCATATCCTTACGGTAAGCTTTGAGACTCATAAAACTTATGAAAAAAAAATCTTTTTTAATTTTAGAAATAAAAATAGCTACTGCATTGTCATTGGATCTGTATTATATGGAAATTGGCTGATTTTTTGTTTAATTTTCCATTTTTTCTTGTAGAACCAGTTGTTTTTATTATATCATTCATTATATCTAGGAAAATATTAATTAATTTTATTATAAAAACAACCAAAAAATAACATTTTTATTTTTGATTAAATTTTTTATTGGGGAATCATATATTTTTAGCTCACCATAAATAATATATCATTCAATATGAGCTATTTATATAGTTAAAACAAGCATTTATGAATATTATAAATTTTGATTGATAAAAATTTGAGTTGTCAACAAACAATGCTCATCATTATATCAATGAGATGCATGTAACTAATATTAAAATCAAATATACAAGAATATACAAACAATTTTAATAATTAATAAACAAATTGGTATAAAATTAATAAAATGCTATATAATTATCGGCCTTTGGACCCCAGACGCCAAATGCAAGTAAAATGAAATCAATCACCCACCATAATGTGAAACCTCCTAAAGTAAACAGTTTTAAGAAACCTAGGAAGTAGTAACCTAAATAAAATCTGTCTGCGCCAAAGATTCCTAGAATAAAAGATAATAGGAACGCTGTGATTACAGACGAATGGCCCGGCTCATAGCATGGATAGCTTTTATTTATCCAGTATTGCTCTCCAATGCAGTAAATTCCGTTCAATGGATGACAAATCGCCATTCCATAAACATTATCATCGCTATTTGTCGGACAACCTGTTTCTGGTAATGTATCCTTCTCGAATTGATTTGTAAACTTGTCAAAAGAATGTGTTATGCATTCAACAAATCTTGGTGGAAGAAATTGGCAAGGAATCTGGGCTAATGTCGGATCCCACTCCTCCATCCTGCAGAATGTGACTGTTCCGTTCTCGTCTCTCGAGCAAATTCGATGAGTTGGAGCAGCAATTGTTAAAAAAAATAACATTTTGATTTTTGTCACTTTTTAATGACGGAGCTCGAAAAAGTTATAGAATCAACACTAAAAAACATCAACAGTGAGATCGAAAACGGTGAAATCATCATCAAGACAGACGATGACCCGCTGAAACTAGCACGTTTGAAGCCTGCGCTCGATAAAATTTATAAACCAACGCTAGGATTCAAAGAAGTGTCGGATTTGGTGTCACTGAGCTTATATTACGAAGATTTATATCATGAAAGACAAGAAATCGTTTCTAAAACACTTATTAATTCAGCAACGAATGAAATCAAACCGAAAGTCGATGTTTTTAGAGAATATGCAGATCAGTTAGAAAATATCATGAAGAAACCAAACGCAAATAACATTGAAAAAATTCAAACAAGAATTCAATATCTAAATGCAAGAATTAACGAACTATATTAATTAATTGAATACATAGAACAATATTCTTCATTCAATGATCAAGATATATTGTATATATCATCGATATTAGTTACAAAACGCAGTTTAGATAATGTATATTACTACAACTATGATATGCTTCAAATTATTACATGCATTTGTTCGAAATTGAAAGAAATAGAAATTTGTTAAAATTATTCGAATGGTTACATAGACATTTTATTGTTGTAAACATTCTTATAGGACCAACATAGCCTATATATGATGTTTAAAAAGGATTTAAAGCATTCAAGAATTATAAAAGTGACAATATTCCAATGCAATCAAGATTTTTAAATAAAAACGAGAATAAATTTTCAACACAACTTAGACCTCAAAAGTTCGTTGCAAACAGGCAGCCTCTTGCATCTATCAAAAATGCTGAAAGAGACAGAGAAATTCGACAATATTCCGCATTTTCTTTTACACGACGATCTGAGATTAAAAATTCAGAAGATGCTCCAGAAAAGATGTTCCTACCCAACCCAGAGCTGCCTTATGAAGCAGTTGAGTTCGAATTTGAAAAAGATAATTCGTTGATAAAAGATGAAATGGAATTGGAGCCAATGCCGAATATACAATCCATAAGGTGGTGAAACTAACACGGAAAATGAATCGAAAATTGAGATTTTTATTTTCATTGAAAAATTATCATGACATTAGAAGAAACTAATCAATCCATTGTATTTTGATGTCTTTATATAGAAGTTTTATTGATTTTCAAGATTTTCTTCAGGATATTTTTCACCATTGTTTGTTTATAGATAAAATATACTATGTTTTTCATGATCAGCATATTTTTTAAAAAAGTGATTGAAAATTTTGGAAAAGTTATATATATAAAATTTATTTATCGACAACATGACCAAATTCATCGATTGGCTTCTCTGTACCAACACCAAGTGCTCTATCAATGGATGGCGCAGATGGAGTATCTCTGATGTGCTGATCGATTTCAGCATACAAGTTGTTCAAGTATTCTGGAGAGTTCATGTTATCCATGTTACTTGGCTGCAAGTGTAATCTGTAATCTGGGCCGAAGTACCCCATATATTCATTGTATGGAAGAGAATCATCGATATCGGTTTCTGTTAAGACTGCGGTTTCGTAAGCCCAGCATCTTGCAACATTTCTAACTGTATAACCACCACCGCCAGTAACCAAGAGTGGAATCTTTTTATCTTTGATATATTGAACAGCCATAGCATGGCCCTTGAGAGTAAGGTTGAAGCAGCCGATTCTGTCACCTGTAAGAGAATCAGCGCCGCATTGGAGCAAAATAGCATCTGGTCGGTACCATTCAAGCAAACGATCCATAACGCGCTTGAAAATCGCTTCGAAAGCATTGTCATCCATACCATCGTTAAGTGGGACGTTCACTGAGTATCCTTTTCCACGGCCAATGCCAATATCATTTGGATGTCCAGTGCATGGGAAGAAATCATCACCATACTTATGGAATGAAACGGTGAGCACTCTATCAGTTGTGTAAAAGGCTTCTTCGACGCCATCTCCGTGATGGATATCGATATCAATATACATAACTCTGTCGTAGCGATCCAACAGCTTAAGAATGCCGAGAACGCAGTCTGCACAGTAGCAGAAACCACTTGCCTCGGCTTTCTTGGCGTGGTGAAGGCCGCCCGCCCAGTTAATCGCGATGTCACATTTGCCTTCGTTTAATTCTTGAGCTCCTGAGATTGATCCACCTGCAGATATTTGGCAGAATTCGAAAAGGCCGTTGAATGAAGGTGAGTCAGCGTCGATATTGAACTTTTCTAAAACTGGATCATCACCACTCGTGTTTTTCGGCGTTGCAACTTGTAAAAACTGGATGTATTCGTCTGTGTGAAAACGTGTCATATCGAGAGCCGTTGCACGGCGTGGGCGGAGAACTCTCATTTTCGGAAAGAGTTCGTAAGCCATAATCAGATTGTTTGTCATTCGGATACGATGCGGCTTCATCGGGTGGCCTTGGTTATACATGAAATTTCCAATATCATCATCGTAGAAGTAAACTATCCTCTTCTTCATTATTTTGTTGATTTTTTTTTTTTTTCTTATCGTCCTTGCCCAATTTTTCCAAATTTGGCCAATTTTGTGATTTCTATAATCTATATTATCATTTTCTCGGTAGATTTTTTAATAAAACTAAAATTCACAAAGATTTCAATCAAAATTCGGCCAATCTTGTTATACGTATAATTCATATTATCACTTTCTCGGTGAATTTCAGTTTAACAGCGTTTTTATTAAAAATTCACCAAGATTTCTAGAAATTCTAGAAATTTTCACGCATATTTGATTCTTTTGTTATAATGTTTCTATTTATTAACTTTTATAGAAACCATTTTATTAATTATATGGGAATTTTAATGTAAAAATATTCTAATTTTATAGTAAAAACTAGAAATATCATAATTTTTTGGAAATATTTTCAAAATTGACAAATAAAAATAATGGATAAGAATTTTGGTCCAGAGTTTTCATCAATGGACTTGCAAATGCTGCTAAAAGAACCGTCAAGACTCGAGTCATCTATTGCTGCATTGCAAAGTCAGTTTGATGAAAGCATGGCGAGAAATTATGATTATTTCATTAAAACATGCGTCGATGCATCAACAATCACCGACGATTTAGAGAGTTGCACGAAAAATATAGGAGATTTAAGCACAGATTTAGCAAAAGCAAACAATCTTTGCAAAGATTTGTGTTTAACCGCAAATTCAACACGAGAATCCATGGCAAAAATATCTTCTGCGTTTTTGAAACAATCAGAAATATCGGATATATTAATCGCACCACAATTAATGCGCACATGCAAAATTTCAAATCTTTATGACGAAGCCCTTCAAGTTTACAAGATCTTAGAACAGTTTTCTCGACAATATCCGAACCTCACATCTCTACAGACTACGTTAAATGAAGCCAAAGCTGTTAAAAACGAAGTCACTCAATCATTATTAAACACATTTAAAGGAGAACTCAACCTAGAAGATGCAATGACGAATGTTAATCTTCTTCTCAACTCAGATTCTTTCGAATCAGCAGAAGTTCGACTGGAATTCTTGAAAGGAAGAAGATTAGCTCTTCATCAGAAAATTAGGAACTTATCTAAAGACAATCCACGAAAGTACATAGAAGAACTTACCAATGAGGTGAGATCAGCATTATTCACAATTCCTACTACATATCAGACAATTTTCCCTTCAGATAAAAATAATGAAAGCGAAGATATGACATTGCATCTTATAATGCACAGCGAATTCAATAAATACTGCAAGGAATTATCAGAAACATTAAACAGAGTCTCTAAAGAAGAAGATGCGCGTGGAATTATGTCTTCAGCGCTGCAATTCAGTACATCTCTCGGAAAACTTGGCTTCGACTTTACTCCATTGATCGAGGATATCTTTTATTCTTCCAAGTGGGCTTAAATCATCTGTTAGTAAAAAAGGGGTGACTTCGAACCTTCACATCAAAAGAGGATATCTTTGTTAGTATGTCTTTATGTTTAAATCTATTATTTTTTCAAAACATATCCACAATAATACACAAAAAAATGAAATTCACTTGAAGCAAACTTCCTAACGAAGTTTGAGCCTTAATACTTTTGCAATATAATTACTATATGTATATAGATATAATGCTTAGTTTACTATGATTTTTACCATGTATCTTTGGAGTTATGAATAATTTTGTAAATTGCTCAATTTTTTTTCATTTGTGCTACATTGATACTATCTTGGTGCGTAAAAATTATTATTGAAACATCAAAAAGTAGCTGTTTACGTATTACATAAGATAAAAACATATAATATACAATATTTAATCAATAATATGACAAATTCTCTCTTTTTCTTATTAAATATATCATGACATATAAATAACAAAATTAATGGCGAAAGATGAAAGTTTTCAATTATTAATAATGAAAGATTTACTAATTAAACATATAGAAAATTACAAATATTTTATCCTCGTCTAGAGATTTGTTCCTTCATGACAGCAATCATGTCAGCATCTGATGCATTATCAGGGAGGCTGAAATGCTTTCTAATTGCTTCACGAAGACCTTTTGGATTTGTTGTTCTTAATTCAACAGGGATTTCATTCGCGTTATTCACTAAACCGATCGAATACTCTTTGAGCATAGCATTATATGCATCAAGAGTTGGCTTAGAAATTTTATTTGTAAAATCTCCGAGTTGTTCTACTGTTTGGTGGCTTGAGAATTCGGACGACTGCTTATTCATGCGATCTTCTTTAACATTCTGTTCGTGCTGAAGCGATTGGAGCTCGTCTTTCATTAATTGAATTATATCTCTCTGTTTTCGAAGCTGTTCGTCTAAATAATCGTTCTTTGACTTACTCTGTTTAGATTTCTGAGCACGATTCTCATTGAAAAGACTGTCAATGAACTGCACAATATCTTCATCTCTCCATCTTAAAATAGTAAGGATTCTGACTATTCTAACTGACAAAGGATCATTTTGCTGGCGTGCTGAATCCTGATCTAACTGATTTAACGATCTAGGAAGCGAAGTGAAAATATATCCATTCATTAACGCATCTGTAAAGTTTTCAATGTATGTGTTAAGTTCATCTTGTGGCATTTTATTTGCTTCTGTTCCTTTGTAGTATGTTGCAATTGTTTTCGCGCTAGCTGCTGATAATTCATTCGGTGTAACTTTAATTCCGTTGATAAATTCGATTTTAGGGCCGATAACTAGTATGACAAGTTGCCTGTAATTAGGCAGCATGGACAATGGAGAGCCAGAAGCAGAAAACGAAGTAATATTTGTATTTTTCGGGAAATTTTTGAATGAAACTAATGGATTATTATCGAAAACAACACCACGGATATTTTCTTTAGGCGCAAATCCGGTAAAATCAGTGAGAAGATTGTTTGAAGCGTCAAACGAAATCGCAGCATCAGGAATTTCAACGCCATTCAAGTCACGAAGTCTCATACCTGATACTGGATATATTTTGTAGTTAATCATGGAGTCTTTTTGGGCCTGTGTAAATGTAATTTTTCCTTCACTCATCAAAATTAGTAAACTGATATTTTTTGTCACGTAAATGTCAAAAATTACCATTTTTTGTTATGTAAATTATTTAAAAATATTTGACACGTAAATTTACAATTTTGTTATGTAAATTATTTTCGAAGCGAAAAAACATCAATATTTCAAAATCATACCTAAAAAATAGTAATTGGAAGCAACAAAATCTTTTATTAGTGGACACTTATTTTGATGGCTATCTCATATAGCTTCTATTTCTTACTATTTTTAAAAAATTTTAATTTAAATATGACATGTAAAATTAAAAATATCCAAATTTGCTATGTAAATTTTTAAAAAATTTTGTTGATGATTGAGCCAAAAGTTGACTGGTCGAATCCTGAACAATGGGATAAGGTTTATAAGCCATCTTCTGACTCTTTCTTTCTATGTGATGGAATTTCGAAAGTTTTCGATCGATTTCCACCATGTCCAACAATTTTAGAAATAGGAAGTGGATCTGGATATGTTACAGCATTCACTAGAATGTTGTTTAAATCAAAAGGTTTACCATCAATTCACTTTACGACAGATATAAATATCGAATGTTGCAAGAAAACAAAACAATTATGTAATGACAACGGTGTACAGGTTTCTCCATTTAGAGACTGCTTTTGCGAGCATTTTCGAGGTCCTATTGATGTTTTAATTTTTAATCCTCCATATGTTGAAACATCAATGGAAGAACTTGAAGATGCAATCAAAAAACATTCAATAGAGGCCTCTTGGGCTGGCGGAGAAGACGGCGTTGTTGTTGTTTATGATTGTTTGAATTTCATTGTCAATCATAGAGAGAAATTTTCACCAAATTTCATATTCATTCTTTTATTAGATGCCATCAATAAACCACTGAAACTAAAAAGATGGTGTAAGAAACATGGACTCGATTTAAACATTGAATTGAAAAAGAATTGTCAAGGTGAGACCCTTCTTATTACTACAATAACACCTATTGCATCAGAAAATAGTCAGTAATTTATTCAATAAGATTAATCTCTTCCATGAAGGAAAATATCCATACAATGATTCAGATATAATCGGAAACGTATCTATTCAGTGCTTCAGGATAGATTTTACATTAGATTGATAAATAAGAAATTGCCAAATTTCTCAAAGTAAGAAAATAGTTATTTGATAATCGATTCTATGTAAAATACAACATCACTGATTCATTGATGAGGGCTATACTTGTTATTGTATTCGTTTCTCATGAAAATTTAAAATATAGCTAAGAATATTACAGCTGATGATAATACATATTACATTGGCTAGTTTTCTTGGAAAATTTATGAATTATTCTTATCTCGAAAAATTCATTTTTATTTCGAAAAGTTTTAGGATAATGAAACTTGGATATAATGAATATATCAGGTTATATAAAGCAGTTACTGCAATATGAAGTGAATTTATCAAGTACAAGAATTTGTCTTTTTTATAATGATTATAAATACTTCATTGACAGCCAAAATTCTCTATGTTTTATAAAACTTTTACTAGTAAACTCTGCTCAACTTAAAATATTGAAAATAAATCAAGAATTCGAAATCAAATTCATTTACGACTTGATTTCAACTTAAATGAATTTTATAGAAAAGACCTGCTTGACCAGTCCATTAACAGTAAAAATTTTTGTTTTGATAATAAAAAGTATATAAATATTTAGATTTCAAAATAGAATTTCATATATAAATTAGAAGCTGTCTTCGGATCTCCATGCGAATCTCCATAAGCAAGAGGCAACAATGATACCAACTGCCTGAACAATAGAAGCAACACCTTGATACCACCTTGGCTTCGATGGAGTAATGCCTGAGACTTCAAGGTCGAATTTTCCTTTCTTGTTCCAATCAGCGAATATCCAAATTGCGCAAATTAAGGAAGCTAAGTGTAACATGATAGCAACGACAATGAGAATCTTTTCCCAAACTGCTGTATCTTCTGCGCCCCATGCATCGCCTTTTTCGAAGAGAGCATTGCGAATGTTATTGAGAATGAAAAGTCCGAGTGTAGCTAAAATGCCTGGAAGATAAAGAACAAATGGACCAGCGCCACCGCCGTACTTGTCACGGAAAGCGCAGGCATCAATGAAGACCCACCATGATGTAGCAAATATAAATCCGGAGAGGCCTGTCACGATTAAATTGGAAACTTTCACCATTTTAAATTTTTCAATAAACCGCCACTTTTTTTCACCGGATTTATTTATAAAATTTTATCAAATAAGATTTTTGATACGAAATCTCATTATAACCGGACTCTATCCTTAAACGAGTCGCTGCATCAGACACATCTCGACAGCTTCCTATGGATACCAAGGTTATTTTCCATGTCAGGGTTTCAAAAATTTATGTGATTTTTATTATTGTCATTTTGTAAAAATATTTGTCAAAATTTTTGTAATGTTTATTGTCTTTGCTTATAACGCAGATATACGATATTTAAATGGATATATGCAATTGTTTACTCATAAACATCATTTTCTTTTAATATTTCTTTTGATTTGATAAAATAATATTAATTTTGTGTTTCTAAATAAAATCTAAAACAAGATATCTATCATAATTAAAGGATACATTTAGTTCCATGAGTGTTTTTCTCTGATTTTCAAAAATCACGATTCATTTTAATATCATCAAGATCTTATTTTAACAGTTTGAAAACTGAAACATGTTTGATTTTTCCCTCAATGATGAAAATATATTTTTTACAAAAGTGTAGCAATGGTGTATATATCACGATTGAATTCAATAAAGACCGAACTTGCGTGAGAAAGCAAGCATCAGTTGCGAGCCATGAACCGAGTAATATAATCGTTATCGTCCTTGGCACCCACTGCCTAAAAGGACTTGCATCTTGTCGAACATCTGAGTATTCGGAAACTAGCTTTTTTCATCAAAATTGGATCAGGACTTCTAAGGCCAGTGTTTAACGACACAACTTCTGGCAATTCTGTCTTGCATATCTTTATCCAGATCAAGATCAGTAGGTAATGTCGAAACCCTGAAAATAAATATAATTTAATTTTCCCAAGATTACCCAGCGCGGATATGGATATGGCGTGGCTACTAGTTTGTATTTAACCTTTGGAGGACTAAATTCGAATTTAGGATTTAACATATGACACTTGTAATAAGGGAACAGCCATTCGATGAAATCTATTATTAATAGTTTTATTTTCCAATAGATGTTCATTAGAAACATGTTTGTCATGAATTAAAAATTTTATGAAGATAGAAGTGATTCAACTCGATTTTTTGCGAATTTCGAACTAATTTTGTGATAATTAGAATTGTTGATATGTGTGATTTAT
>MRSU01002654.1:0-15712 GCA_008369845.1 Trichomonas gallinae | reverse complement strand
AAATAATCGTGATGTAAAGATAATTTTTTATGTTTTTTATATTGCTTATAGCATATTATTCCTTATTTTATGAAGAAAATAATGCATTAAGTTGGACCAGGCTTTACATGTCATTTTTGTGTCAAAAATTTTTTAATCCGAAACTGTCTGATTTATGCAATAATAAGATGCATCTATGATAATAATATGGATTTTACACTAAAAACATTCCATTTTGGAAATAATTTTCTCAATTATATTGCAAATTTCTTTCCAAAGCATGCCAAACTGCACATGTAAGCCCATCAGACCCTAGCAATCATACATATCAGGTTAGAATTTCTTCATTAATTCAATTTTTCTCTGGTACCGTCTTTTTTTTCTGGTACCGATATTTTTTTCAGACGTTAGGGGCTTCCAATTTATAACAAGGGTAATTTTTTTATGACGTTTTCATATTCGATATGAATCCCTCAAGCGTTTTTGTAATGATTTCACCGATCAAATTAAAGAAAAACGAATATTTATTTTATTTTGAATAACTATTATAACTTTTTCTCATCTTCGGGTGATGGAGGGTTGTTTTGTGGAGGTTGAGGAGGATAATTCTGTTGATATGGAGGAGGTTATCCTTGGGGTGGCGTTGGTGGATAATTTTGACCAGGCGGTGGATAGTATCCCTGTGGAGGAGGAGACTGTTGGTATGGTGGTGGATAGTATCCAGGATTGGGTGGCATTGGTTGCTGTTGCTGTGGCGCTGGTTGCTGTTGCTCATAGTTGCATGGAGCAATATGCATATTCCATGCTGCTGGTTCTCGTATTCCGATTTTTATGCTGCGCATTTGCTGTGGTTGAGGAGTACCAGAATCATGAGAAGGACCGAGATGTGTAGCTTTGTATGCTTGATATTTGAGACTGCCATCATGTGAAAGTTGACGGATAACATGTGGCTTGTAAATTTTCATCTTGCTGTGATAGATATTATCCCAAAATATTGAAAGTCCAAAGAAATGGCTAATAAAATGAATGAAACGGCCAAAGCAACTGTTAATAAACTTATAATATCCGCTTTTCTCGCCGCATACAATACCATGGTTGACTTGATAAATATATGTGACTGTGTCTGGCTCAACCATGCCTTGTGCTATTGCAGTTTGGAATTGCTTTATTGTTACAAGCCTTTGGACCATTTGTTCTGTCATTCTGAACTCATATTTCGGTTTAATCATATAAAGATCTGCGTCAATATCAACAGCATCCGTTTGAACAATATCCCAGCTTGAGTACTCAAGGAAATTTACTTGCGCGATGTATGACCGTTTAGCAATATGATGGTAAACTATACATTTGACGAGCGGCGGGTTGTTATTCAGATATGATATTATGTCTTTTGAGTCTTCAGCATGTGTACATTTATTGACATAGAAGTCCAAATTCTGTGGCAAGTAAAACTGATAAGTTTTGAACATCGTATCTCTGATTTTGCCAATCTTTTTGTACTTTAATGAGTTAGTATTGACGGATATGCAAAAACAGAAGGCAGTTATAAGCAAGCAAACCATTATGGGAGCAACAATCATTATGAGATATGGACCAATACTAAACCTGCCATTCTTTGAATGGGTAACAATAATAGTTATTCCCCAAACTGTAACGCTCCATCCAACATTCATTATTAATGAGCCAATAAGATTAAGAACAGGCGTATGATACTTCGATCTCGAGCGGCAAATGAAGTATGCAATGAGATTCATCACGATAAATACTGCATCGATGGGTGCAAGTATAAAATATAAATCCATGAATTTGAAAAATGAACTAAACTTTTATTTTATAGTTTTATCAGAGAAGTAATCCACCATCGATGCATTTCCATGTTTTTAGAATCGTTCAAAATGACAACGGCCATCTCAATTTTCAACGTTTATTTCTATTTCAGATACATTCAATTGTTTTTTATTTTCGGAAGTACTAATATATTTGGATAGTGATGTCCAGCAAACTCAAAATTCCATCTCTAAATATAACTGATTTAACAAACATTCTCATCTGTAGTTGTTAAAGGAGTACTTTAATTTTCATTAGCAATTCTGATTTTAATAAAGTTTTGAATTTCATAACAATTTCCTTTATTTTTGCAACAGCTTAGCAACCATTCTCATTTGTAGTTGATAGATATATACATGTGAATATTCATTTTCAAAACTGTTTTATTTATTTGATTAGTTTTTGCAACAACAAAGACTGATGATTTTCCATAAAAAATTATCATTATATTTCACTTTTTTGAATTGAAAATGTCATTGTTTACATTCAAATATTATTTTTCGAACAAAAAAAAAAAATCGATTAAAAACAATTCATTTATAGAGAATCTATAGAAAACAATAATTGCATTCATTTTTGGAATTTATACTATTACAAAGGCTATTATAGATATTACTATACTACCTATTGAAATGTTGATTGTATGAATGATGAAATATATCATGATTCGATAGAATGAATAAGATAAAGTATTTCAAATGATGATTAAAGGATGCATGTATCAGCTTATATAACAAAGAATAAACCAATAAGACAATCCCAAATTTTTACAGGTAAAAATTGATGATTGTCAAAAAAAAAAAAAAATTCAAAGGTTTATCCTTTTTTGAGGATATCTGATGGAAATGGCATGCATTCATGGCATGATTTAGTATAGAAATTTATCAATTTTTTTCAATTTCCAAAATCATTTTGATTTCCAATCGGATCCAAAGGATTTTATATATGCCATACGCTACAGAACCAATCGGATAACGTAAAAAGCTGGTTAAATGGTCATGGACACATTTCAATTCGATTTCGTTACTATTGTTTGGTAATTTTTGAAAAATTAGATTTATCAATATTACATTAGATTAATGATTGTACTTCAAGCACATATTGATTACATATACTCAAATTCATTTGATTTCGATTTCTTGTTTTTTTTTTTTTTTGATATCTTTGATTTTTTTTAAACTGATTTTCATATTACAATCCTCTAATATTGAACGACTAATGCTGTTTTATTTAAGTTAAAAAGATATATTATTGTTGAAAGATATATAAACAAATTTATTCATGTTGTATATCATTATCTAGACATTGTAGTGCCTGCTGTCTCAATACAGTCCAGAATTTCGATGGATTAGCCTGAAATGTTTGATAAATTTCAGGATCATGTGGAGATGTAAGCGGAATATCCAAAATTAATAATGAGTAAATCGTATCGAGGTATTTTTCCATTGATGTACTGTACGCGTTTATGCAAATATCCTGTGGCTGATGAAATAGTCCATTTGTCGAATCTATCAAAGGATGATTAAGTCCTGGAGCGAATTTTACTGTAGGTAAGTGATTTATGTCATTTTGATCCAATGAAATCGTGAAATAAAAAACCGATCCCCAAATTGGAGTTCCACTTCCTCCTACAATAGCACAATTATAAGTACTATCTGAGGAATCCTCTATTGACCATTGCTTCCCTACAAGACTGAAGCAATTTTTAACATCCGCTGAAATTTGCTCAAGTTTCATTTTTTTTCGAAATATTTCATTTTTTTCTGGTTTATAAAATATATAACGTGTATATATAGAAATGTTGAAAAATAACAAAAAAGTGAGTGGTTTATCGATTGATTTTCGGAAAAAGTTGATTTTGTAATGCAACTCATGCTGTATAGCAAATAGACAAAACATTACAATGCTAGTGTATAAATATTTTTAGTGTTGTATCAATATCCATCCAGAATTTAAATTATTTTATTCGACAATTTATTGATGCTTATTGCTATATCTGAAGAAAGAAAACAATATTTGCGAGTGTAATATATAGTTATCATTTTAATCTAATGACTCACTATATATGATTCTGTATTAAAATCAATTTTACTAATAATCTCCATCATTGAGTATTAATATTTATACCAAATAACGAAAGGAAGCCTCAAACAGCTGCTCACCTATGAGGAGAATAATATTATAGATATGAAATGCCAGCTTTATCAGTTTTTGCACCAATGTCAACCAATTTATCCATGACTTCTGTTCTCTCATTAATAGCAGTCCAAAAGAGTACCGTAAATTCAGTTGAATTTTGCTCTTCCATGTTTGCACTTTTGCTTTTCGATAGCTTCTACACAATTGTTTTCTGCAGCAACAAATAATGGAGTGCCGCCATCCTCACCTTTTGCATTAATAGTTACGCCAAGTTCGACGAATTTTGTGATGGCATCTATATTATCAAGATATGCAGCTGTAAATAATATTTTTCTCCAGTCATCTTCTTTTGCTTCAATGCTTGCGTCTAATGATAAAATTTCATTTACGCATTTTACATTTATTGGCGAGACGCAAATACATTACAAAAGCATAAGCCACGCAGATTAATATATTCTTTATCATAAATTACTTATATTTTATAATTCAAATTTTGCAAAATTTTCCATGATGATTTTTTCTCCAATATTTGACTCTTTACAAAATTTTTGTCATGTAAAGAGTCAAAAATTTTATCAAAGACATAAATTGACTGAAAAGATTTCTCGTCTTGAGCAGTTATATATTTCATATAGCACAAATCAGTCTAGAGAGTTCATTGATGAGATACAAGCTATTTATGCAGACCCAAATTCAATAATTTTTCATTTAAAATTATTATCTCAAACAGAAAATGAACAGGTAATGAATATAGCAGCTCTAAGATTAAAAAATCTAATATCAAGTCATTATGACCAATTAAGTGAAGAGCAAATCATAGAAATTCAACAAGATTTTGTCAATCTTTTAAATTCTATTACAAACCCAACAATACAGCGCTATATTATTGAAGACATTTCAGAATTCTTACGAAAATTCAAGCAAAATATTGAATGGCCGCAAATTTTTGAAATTGCAAATATTTTCCTTCAAAATCCTCAAACATTACTTGCAGGAATTCATATGTGGAATGAAATATATCCAAATTACCATCAGCAAGATTCGCGAGCAATTCTATTCCATGTTTTAAATATTTGCGTTCAAATTCTTCAAAATTCGCAAAATCAAACAGAAAGGAACGAAGCTCTGAACTTTATCCAGTATAATTTGGTTCGTGTTGAAGAATATCAGTCAGAAGAAGAAAAAAATCTGTGTGAAAATTTAATTACTGTGATTCAAAATGATATACATAAGAATTTGTATCAAAAACAAGACGAACAAGAGTTAAATGCATATATAAGGATTATATGCAATTTAGTTGCCGAATCGCCACAATTTTTTGTTGATTTACAAAATGATTTTCTTCAATTAGCTTTATCTTCGTGTTCTGATGAATCTATACCAATTAAGCTTCGTATATGCGTCCATAACATCATAGAAGCATTCGCAGAATTGATTGCAACCGAACAAAAAGAACAAATTCCATTAATTATAAATAATTCTTGCGAATTGGCAATAGAAGCATGCAGAAATGATTTAGATTATAACTTTCCTCTCTCTTTCTTCCACGGACTTTCGAAATCTTTCGATTCTGAAGCTGAAGAATTATTTTTAATTTTCATGGGTATAGTTGACCAGCTTTCTAACGAAGAAGACATCTACTCGAAGAAAGTCGGCTTGCTCATATTGAGATCCATATCAGAGGGCTTCCAGGAATTGATTGCAGACAACATTGGCCAGTATCTCGAGTACGCAATAAACAGCGACGCAGATGATGAAGAAGTTGTCAACTCAGTTTGCAACGTGATACGAGAAATCACAGATAACACGCCAGAATCGCTTATTCCCTTCGTAGACAACATAGTCGAGTACTTGGTGCAGAGGATGCATTTCCACGACGCTCTGATTGTTTTAGATAACTTCTTGTTTAAAGTCGAAAAAGTGCCAAGTGATATTTCTTCATTATTCGAAAGTCTGATGGATGGAATTGAGAACCAGGATGATTTCACGATAGAGAAAATCTTGTCATGTGTTACAAGCGCATTGCAACATTTCGATGATGTCGATGAATCGATTTTTGCTCAGATGCAGCCATTGTTTGATTATCTGATCCACGACAGAGAAAATGTTAAATATTCTGTCTTCGAGTGCATTGGAAGACTTACCAAATGCTGTCCATTAAGTGTTGAGCAGCAGATTGGCAATGTTGTTAATGAAGTAGAAGGCTGCTTCTCAGAGAAAGACGCGCAAATCGAAAGTTTGTGTTTATGCATTGAAGAGATTTGTCAAATTTTGCCTGAATCTTTTTCGGAATTTATTCCAGTGATTGTTCCTCCACTTTGCTGCAATCTTCAGGACGAAGAGAGATCAATCACAGATGCTGCTTGTTGCCTCAGAACTCTCGCGAAAATGTTTGGTTTGATGCCGTTTAAAATGCAAGATTACGAGGAATTAATAATAGAAAATCTTAAGAAGAAACCTTTCGAGAATATCAAGTTCATTATTCCTTGTTGCGAAGGCATAGGATACGCTATTGATGGACTTGTCGATCTATCGCATGATACTTCATTCTTTGTTTCTACTTTTCTTCCGTGCATAAGACATAATGACTCGAAAGATTCGATTTTTGGGATGCTGATGATTTGCGGCCAAGCTTTTTCATCATTAACAAATCTCACACAGGAGTTTTTCGGAGAATATTTTGCTATATATTTAGATGCTTTGTCTCTCAAGTTCCCTGGTTTGCTGAAGAGTGATGTCTCACAAGAAATTGATCCTTCTCTCATTCATCCTTTGTTTTACTCATTAACTCAGTTTTTGCATGTTTCCGGGCCAGAGCTCGTTTCAACAGTCATCGAGCCATTGTTTTCTGTTCTTCAAACTCATATCACAAGCTCATCATCAATAATGAGAGTTTACTGCGCAAACTGTTTGGCAAGGGTTTGCAAAATTTGCGGAATAACAAATGAATTATTTGACTTTGTATCTAATTCTGTTTTTTCTATGACGGCAGACAAAAATGAACTTGTTATCAGAGTTTCATTGATGTCACTGGTTTATTTGATTACCACGTGCAAGGAAAAGGTCAGTGATGTAATTGAATATGTGAGAAATTGTTATGAGCTCAGTTCTCCAACAGTTATAAGAAGAGCAGCAATTTTAGAGTCAAAAGTCGCAATGCAGAGTCAGTCGAAAGAATTGATTGAAGAAACAATGGGAATGATAGAGAATCCTGTTTTTGATTCGGATGAAATTGTTCATGAAGCAGAATTCGCAGAATTTTTGCTCAAAAATGGAGTGAAAATTGAAAATGTTCTACAGATTCTTGTTGAATTCTTCGCGTCTACAAACTTCTACGTGCATCAAGTTTCACCTGACACATATAACTTTTTGCTGCAAGCAATCAAATCATGCACATTAGAAGTAATAACAGAAGTCGCTAAATTCAATCAGAACAAGATTTCCAGGATTACTCGAAGAATTTCTGAATAGTTTTTGTTGTTATCATTATTTATAAATCTTTGTTTTTATATCATATTTCATCTCCACATAATGCCTGGAAAAAGAATTTGTATTTTGTTATGAGTATATTACCATCATGTTTTAGCTTACACCACATAAATAATTAAGAATTACAGCTCTTCATTATAAGTCTAATTATGTTTTCTTATGAGGTTGATTTTGTAGTAGTTTTATTTTATAAACCTGCTGAATTCACTGCTTGATTCTTAATCATTATGATGTGTTTATTTTTTTCTTATTTGGTCAATGTTAAAACTAAAAAAAATATTTTTGCTTTGTAATTCGATAAATAACAACAAATTTTTATTGCAATGTGATAGAAATATCTTCAGAGTCTGTTTCAAGAACAGTATCATCGACATAATCTTGAGCCACGACTTTTTCTGTGACTCTGTGAATGAAATTATAAAGTGTTTCGTGCTCTCTCATCTGGTTCTCGAGCTGATCAACACGTGCGCGAAGTTCTTCTGCAGTTGATTTCGCTTCTCTCTCTGATTTGATTGATGCTTGCAAACGTTCTTCAAGTCTTTCGATTTCCTCTCTAAGCTGCCTATTGATGTCCTCTGTAGCTGTAAGTCTCTCTGTCTTTCTTGCAAGCAAAGCTTCAAATCTCTTGATCTGATCAATGGCTTCTACTGTCTGTCTGTCGTTTTCATGGTATTTGGCTGTCATTTCTGTCAGTTTCTTTGATGTTTCATAAAGTGCTGATTCTGCTTCTCTTCTATGCTGCTTTTCTGTGTCAATGTCACCCATAATCTTTATTATGCTCTGCCGCTGTTCTTCATTCACTTGATTTGCCATTTTCAGCTCGTTTTCAAGTCTCTGTCTGTCGAGGTTTTCTTCCTTAATTCTTTGCATGTCATTTGACATTTCTTTCGCTTCTCCTTTTCTTTCCGCAATTTCTTCTTTCAGTCTTGTAATCTCTCCCATTAATGTTTCAACACGCTCGTGCAATGCTACGTTTTCTTTAGTCTGTTCATCAACTTTCTTCTTCAATCCTGCAATTTTTGCGACTTTTGCATTAATAAAAGCAGAAGTTCCACCAACTTGTGTTTGCAGCTCTTGTATTGTATCTTCATGTTCTTTTATTGTCTGCCTGAGCCTCTCATGCTCTTTCTTAGCTTCATTTACCTCATTCTTGCATTTCTCCCTTTGTTCATCCAAATCTGCTGACTTTTTCTTCATTGTCAAAATTGAAGACTCCAATGTTTCTTTTGCTGCACAAATTTCGTCTTGTATTGACTTATTCATGTAAAGGAATCCAGATGTTATTGTGTCAACAAGCGCATTTTGTCTTAGTGTTGATGGAACACCTTGAATTATTAAGTTAATGGCAAAAACTGCGTCAGCGACAGTTGTTCTTGTTTCCGAATGAGTTAAAACGTGAACCAAAAGAGCAGTGAATTGAGTTTCTGCAACTATTCTAGCGACTTTTTTGTTCCAATTAGGAGCAACTTTGAAGCATGATGTTAAGAATAAAAAGAAATTGGCTGATGCAAATGAATGATTTCTTTCTATTTGCCTTTGAAAAGCAATAAATATCGGATCTTCATTCGCCAATAAAAGTTTTGTAACATAGTCTGTGACATTATCCTGACGCATCATCATACGCAGCAAAATAAGAAGTGACTCAAGGCGTAGTAATGAGCCAGTGATATTAGAAGCAACAACAACTGATAAAGCGAAGGCAAAAATTTCGTTAACTGGGCCGAAAGATAAATTATCATTCATCGAGAAAATTTCTCTGAGAAAGTTGCAGCCAGCAGCAGTAACGAAATCGTGTGCTGAATGCACGAAATAGTTAAGAACCGGAACAAGAAGCTTTTCAGTCACTAAAAACTTAGGAATATCGAATCCCATAGAATATAATTCGTTGATTAATGTTGTTATTGATAAAGCGCGAGTTCCGCAGCTATTCAGCAAAGCTGTGAATATTTTCTTTGTAGCGTCAGTTGATATTGATGCTTTGTTTGCTAAATCTCTTACAGACCATGTCGCAAGGACAGTAGACAGTGGATAAGGAGGCGGAGAAACAATTCCGTGAATTGCTGCTCGCATCAATGTCTCTGTGTCTTCTCTGCATGGAAATAGGCATGTTAAGCATGATAATGCTGCTAAAACAACTGAATGATCGCTTGATGAAAGCAAACAAGCTAATTCTTGTCTTAATGTCATGAAGCTTGGGAGAGATTTAATAAAAGCGTTGGCACTTGGACAGTTATGTGCAAGGCCACTGATTGCTGTGCAAGCAAATGCAGCAAGTTGAGAATTGTTCAACATACTGAATAATGCAACAAAAAGTGTATGTAATGATATTGTGGAGGTAACGTTAATCTTATGAGAAAAGCTTATTGCTGCGATAAATCTGACTGATGAAAGTAAATGAGAAGGTTGTGGATCTTCGATTTTATCATTTTTAATGTGATTTGCAAATAAAACCCTAGGAAGTGCGTTAAATGGTGCTATTTCGGCTATTTTATCGCATAATTCCGGATTTGCTTGAGATAAAATTGTTAAATGTTGTAAAATTTGCACGTAAACCGGATCTATTATTCCATGCGATGGGGCAGGGAATTCACCACTTACAATCAAATCGTATATATGATAAAGAAAGCGTTTTAGCTGACAATCGTTTGCTAAGCTCGATAATTCATCGACATCTGATTCAACAGACGATAAATATTGAAAAACTAAGCCCATTTTAGATAAGTTACTCTCTTTTGACTGCTCAAAAGCTTCACAAAAAGGAAGAAGAGCACTCATCCAAAATGTACGTTTACTATTGAAAATTTTTGTCATGTAAATAATTTACAAATCCATTTTTAATTTTACATGACAATTTTTTTAAAAAATCATTTTCTAAATAATCTATACTTTATAATTACATGATATTAATATAATTAACAAACTTCAGCAAGTTTGCTACATTTGATCCAATTTGTAGCAACTGTTAATACATCTGGTGACAATTTATATTTTGCGACAATTAGTTCCAATTTTTCTACATTATCTTTTATCAAGTCTCCATCAGCAAAACCAAAAGCAGCTTCGTCGTATGCTGGAGTAACAAGTCTTCTGTATTTCGAGCTTAGCATGTCACCTGATTCTTGATTTTCCTTTATAATCGCATTTTCAAGTTCACATAGTTTTTCAAAAGTGTCGTTATCAACAAAATTGATGTTAACAATAGAACCATCAAGTGTTGTTCCTATGCATAATTCTCCACATTCTGTTGGTATTTTCCACGGAGAAATAGTAAAAATAACTGATCCGATAAACAGTCTCGCGACATTCATCATCGAAAACGTTCCATGACTCGTGCACATTACGAACAACTCGCCTCTTAATGTACTAGCAATCAATCCATTTTGTCCAAAGAAATTGCTGCTTAATGTTTTTCTCGCATTATCATCAGTATTTTCTAATGACAAATCTCCATAGCCACACTCGTATACATTCATGTCTCCCTGGCAGCCAATAGTCAAAACTCTTGTACCGCTTGAAATCATTCGTGTAACGATTCTGACATTTTGCACTGACAAAACTGTTAAAAATAATGAACCTGTTTGTGTTATTTCAACTGAGTGGAGAATCAAATCAGAACAAGCAGCGACGACTAAATATTCACCAGCGAACGTGACATCTAATATTGGCTGTTCGAACTCTAAATCACTCAAATATTCGGCATCTGTATCACTTTTTTCGACAAAGAAAACTTGTCCACTTCCGTCATCAGCTGCGCTTGCTATAGCAAAGAAAGTTCTCCCTGAAGTGACAAAGGAGCACATTCCGTTATAATAATAGTCAGGTCTTAGGTCAACAGAAGCAATTTCTTCTAATGAATGATCAAGTAAATTCATTACTACTTTTTCATTTTCGCGGCCGACAAAAGCAATTGCACCATCCTTAGATGTGTCCATGCACTCAATCACACCATTGAAATTATATGATTTTTGTTTTGTTATGCTTGGTTCTGCGATTTTTCCAAATATTACGACATGTTCACTTAATATTGCAATTTCATCTTTGCTCAGCCAAACAGATGACTTAAAAGAGTCTCTAGCTAACAATGGATAGAAGCTCAAACCATTTTGCGATATTTTGACAATTGTTGGTTCTGATCCTGAAATTAAAGCTGAGTCAGAATCTTCGCGAAAAGCAGTTATTGATGTTGCTGAATTACAAACTTTTGTTTCAGCAATTTTCGTGAAAATTCCTTCTGCATCAATCTGTCCATATAAAACACATCCTGTCGATGAAATAAAAACTAATTGACCGGAAACAACAGCGACAGAAATCAGCAGTTCTGGTGTTTCACTGAAACTTGAACAAAGCTTGCCTAGTTTCATGTTGAAAGCAGATAAAGGTGTAGAATTCCATGTAGTGACAATTAGAAAATTATTGACAATATGCATGTCGCATATTTCTCCATCTACGTCAAACTCATTGATAAGATTTAGTTCTGATTTTGAGTGCTCGAAAATAGAAACGTGGCACAAATTTGTTTTAATTGCCATCAATTGCTTTGATATTGCAGCAGATTCGGCTTGTATTGGATGATTTATTGAAGCTTCTTCACTCATTAAAACAACAGTTGAGGCAGTAACTTGCATTTGATAGTCTTCTTCTGAATAAAATGCTAATGTTTTTTCATTCCTTATCATTCTTGTGATTAAAACTTCATTTAGACTTTCTCTCTCAATAAACAAACTCTGGTCTGCGTCGCTTATGATTATATTGTTCTGGCTTGCAAATAAAGAAACTGCTTTGATAGAATCAATAACTGCTTTCTTCTCGAAATTTAACGCGAGACCAAAAATGTGGAGTGATGATGGCTTCATTCCGCTGCAAACAACTAATTTATCTATATTATCTGATGAAAATGTTCTGTGCATTCTTATCATTCCTATATCATCTGGACGAACTAAAAAGCGGTTTTCAACAGGATCGAAAATCGCAAAACCATTCCACTTCGTAATATAAATATAAAAATTTTCCAAAATTATCGAAGCTGTTTGCAAGGGTGGGCAATCGTCTAGTTGCCTGAATTTACCATTAGATAACAAAAATATTGTGCTGTCGTCGAAAGAAATGAAAATTCCTTCGGGTAATATTCTGGAAAATGAAACTTTGTCTTTAGAAGGGAGCTGATATTCTTGTATTGGCTTATTGAATCCGTTAATCATAAAATCGTGCACATCAAATAGCAATAATGTATTATTTGTAAAGATATAAATAATATTTTCCTCAAAAAACCAAAAATCAATGTGAAATGGTATTTCATGCGATCTATTTGCATCAGGAAATGCATTTGTTTCAATTGATTCAAGAAAGCTTTCACATATAGTAAAATAATCAATTTGTTCTGTAATGCAAATATTTTGAGAGATTTGAATCTTCTTTGGCGAGAATTTATCTATTGGTAGTTCTTTAAATGTAATATTTTGTGTTATATCGATAGTGTATAAGAGAAATGGGTAAAGTGAGATTATTATTTTTTGGCCTATCGCTTGCATGATAATATTATTACTCTGTTTAACACCTTCATTCCGAAGTGACACGATTTCACGACATTTTATTTGCGAATTTTCGAAAGATAAAAGTTGAACTGAAAAATCAGAACAAAGTAAAACGACAGAGTCTATTTCTGAATCACCAATGCGCATTATCAGTGCATCAATGATGTAAGCGTATATAGGAGCTTCGAAGATAGTTTGTATATGATCATTTTCGGGAAAATAAGTGAGTAATTCAACAGATCGTGGATGCACAACAATAATATGTTGTTCAATAGGCGATAAAAAATGACCCACTCCACCAAAAATGGCTTTTCCTGATGCCAGAGGTGTTGAAACCACTACTCCTGGCATCAAGAAAAGTGACAACGATCAACACAAATTTTGACATGTAAAGTCAAATTTTATTTTTACAATCATGACATATGTCGGATTGTCAAAATATCTATCTTGATTAGTGAAGTTTTCTGTCACTAATTTTGAAAGCATATCACACATCTATGGGTTTCTAAATATTCCATCCTAGAGTTCAACATGAACTCATTTCGGATTGACAACTATATCAGGATTAAAAAAAAAAAAAAAAAAAAAAAAAAACGAAACGAAAAATCACTCGCACTATAGGATTTGCATTGAAAATATGTTGAGTTACTGGATTGATATATTTTGCATGTAATGTTGATGTTTGTTTTGCTATTTGCAACACATTATTTTGAATAGTACAATGATTTGCAGCATTCGATATTGTATGTGGCAATAAGGTTAGTGAATTTTCATTCAACTTTGAATTGTCACATTTCCCAAGTATATAATTGTTTTGCGATGCTCGCCTTAGATATATTATTCCTATAGGTCTATAGAAACTATATCCAAAACATTGACATGTAATATTTGGAGATAAAATGAACTCCATCCTTTTTTTTTTTTTTAAAAAAAGAAAAACTTCAGAAATGATATTTCATTGTTTTGGTTTTTCATAACAAAATTGAATTATTTCTCAAAAGTATTAATAGTATACAAAATAAGCATTCGGAATAACCGCCAAATGGTTGGAATAAGAATACTTTATTTCTAATTCTAAATAATTCGGATATGCGTGTATTGTCACCTTTTCGGACAAATTCGGCATTCGGAATAGAGTTCATTATTCCAAATTCATTTTATTCGAATAAAGTCATGGTGATTCCAATAAAAACGGTGATGACTTTAAATCCCAATAACTGCTTCATAAAATTTTTACAGTCAATTTCGCATTGAATTCGATTCACATTTCATATATCTCATTATTGCGATTTATTGTAATTTAATTCAAAATTGTGTTGGGGATCAAAAACTTTTTTGCATGTCACAAACAAGCCTTAGGCAAAGAATTTTGCATCATATAAATTGATCGTATTATCGAAAACATGTCATATATATGACGGCAAATACCAACGATTTGAAAGAATATTGGACAGTTATGATGTAAATGTTTTGAATTCAAATTGAATATATTATATTTCATGAAATAACATACCAACATTGCACATTATTTTGCAATAAAATTTAAAATCGGATAAAATCTTCATAATTCAAAATGCTAAATTTAGCTTATTTCCTCTGTAAGTCTAATGATTTTTTAACGCCAATGAAAGAGTTATTACATGGAGATACACAACCAGAAGGAATATGGTCGATATATTATCAAACATCAGCACCTCAAACTGAAAAATAGGTACCTTGCTCATATGAAGATAACGTTTTCATTTATCAATCAGATATTGGATATACAACAGAACTCCCCGTACTAATATATGATCGGCCAAACCTAGAATTCCTTCATTCAGATTGTACTTTTTACAACTGTGCAAGCGAAGAACTTGCAGGGTCTGTCGGTCTTTATGTTATTAAATCTTCCGTTCAAAGGAGCTTCTGCGCAAGCTCTTGTAAAACAAAGAAGAATGGTCATTTTTCATTTATCCGCTTGAATGAAAAATCGACAAAGAAAAATATGATAACAGATTGTAACATATATGAATGTGGAGAAGAAGATTTGGGAACAGCCATAATATATATGATCGAAGGAGATAAATGCGTTCACAATAGCAATGTTTCTCATAATAGAGCTAAATTGGTATCAATTCTTGCAGCGGAAAATATGCCCAAATTTTCAAGTAGTTACACAAACTACATTGGGAATGTTGCTAGTAATCGATTACTTTTATTTACATATTGTTGCGATGCTTATTTTGAACGGTGTAAATTCTATTATAACGATGGAAATGGCGTGAATTTTTATCAAGCAGAAAATGGGACATCATCGATGGCGACATATTATAACTGCAACTTATCTGATTATAATATGGGAAGAAATGTAACAATAACTAGTGATGGAGATAATATAATTGGCATTAATGATCCTTATTACTCAGATCATCCATATTTATCTTGCAAGCAATTTAGCAGCCATTTTGTCAATCCTTGCATCCAAGATATTCAAACGCCAGCACAACTCTCTGCATATAAACATGTTAAAAATAACAGGTTTAGTAGATTTATGGTTTATTCAATCGCTAGAGCATCTCTTGAATCATTCTTTTAAACACCGAAAAACATGAATTTCTTGCAACAATGTTTATTTTCACATTGTATTCAGATTTCAATGAATAAATGTTTTGTATTGTTTTATATAGTAGTATATGAAGTGTGATATTTAGGTTTACCTAAAATTCTTCAGTGTAGGGCTCGTTTCTCCGTTCCTCTCCCTCCAC
>MRSU01002651.1:0-29413 GCA_008369845.1 Trichomonas gallinae | reverse complement strand
TCCTCACAAAAAGTGCTTACAATACATAATCCTCCCCCTCAATATTTATCGTCTAGGCCTATTTTTTGATTCCACTATATGCTCAAAAAATCAGGCGTTTGGCAGTTTTGGCATTTGCAACATTAGCAATACTGTACATAGATGGTTATTCCAAACTTAAAAACTTCAGAGGTTCTCTCGGTATCAAATTGACAAAAATTATCAAATTTGTTGATGGTTTTTATCTACATATTATCATATATGTCTACCCTTAAATTTAAAATCCAAAAATCAATGCCCCTCTTTCACCTCATTTTCTATCGTCCTAATAATTCGAAATGAGCAAACACGCGCACGAAAAAACCGCTATTGATGTTCTCCGCGAGCGTCTTGCTAAGTCAAATGACATTCTTCGTGTCATGAATGACGAAAATCTCAAAATTGCAACATATTTTTATAAATTTGCGCTTATTCTTTCAGAAGAACACAAAGATAAGAATCCTTTACAAGAAAAACTCGAACGTCTTTCAAAATCAAAGGGTGGACACGTCTCTTTGAGTGGATTCCCAGGTACATTAGCTGACGCATTTAAAGTTTTATCAGATCATTTTACATTTATGAACGATTCACTCCGTGACATGTCAAAAACAATCAAAGACAAATCTACAGAACTGCAGACATATCCGAAACCTCCAGTGAAAGCATCAGCTGAAAAAACCCTCACTGAAGCTGCAAATCCAATCAATGATCTTGTTATGACTCGTCAAGTTTACCAGAAAGCAGTTGAAAGTGCTGATAAGAAATATGTTAAAGCCCAAGAAAAAATCAATGATACAACTGTATCTTTGTCAAAGAAGACACAAGAAAAAATCACTGACAAACAGAAGAAACCGATCATAGATAACTGGCCACTCATTCTTGAAGCACGCGAGAAAACAGATTCTCACCGTATTTTATTGCTTAACAAGAGTAATCAGGCTCTCGATAAATTCAAAGACAATATGAATACTTTTGCCAAGTTTAGCCAGAGAAGGATTGACGTATTCCGCGAATTGTTCGATGTCGTCATGTATGCTTATATGAAAGTTGCAGCTACAATGCAGAATGCTGCATACAATATTGAACAAGCAGCTAAGGCCATCAACCCAATTGTTGATATGACAAACTACGCAAAGAGCCGCCGTATTGTTAGATATGATTTGTCAATTCCAAAATTTGAGGAGTTCCAATGCGATTCCCCAGTATTTAGATCAATTGATATATCCATCACATCCTTCATTACAAACTATGATCCAATTGGCTATGCTGAGATTATTCACTCATTCACCGCACAAAATCCAAACGAAATCAATGCAGTCCGTGGCAAGCGTCTTCTTTTGTTGGAGCACATCCACGATGATTGGACTTTCGTTATGCATCCAGTTACTCATCTTACTGGTTTTGTTCCAACAAATTGCATCAAGCCTATAGGCATAGCTCTCGGTGTCGTCCTCAGAAAGGCCGCCAAAGAGATTACCCAACAGGTTTTACTCAATCCAGGTGAGTATGTTGCGGTTACATCGATTTCTCCTCTTTGTTTCGAAACAATGAGAGGCGAGAAACTCGATAATGCCCCACAGAACCTTGTTGGTGTTGTCTACCAATATTATTAATGGATGACAAAATATTTACCATCTGTAAATGTCCGGAATATGCTTAATGTTTTCTTTCATTTTAAACAACCATTATTTACTTATAAAGTATTTTTATTTTAAATGAATAATTGTTTATTGGATTTCAAGATAGGTTTTTAATTTTCGAAGTAAAGAATATTTAATTTCCAGAAACAAGCTTCTGACCCTCTGTAGCGAAGATGAGAGAATTCTCTGGAGCGTTTGTATAATCGTCCTTGACCCAAAGAACATATGCCGCAAAGAGGAAAAGACCAGCAAACATGCAAGAGAAGAATGGGAACCAGAAATTACCAACTAATGAGATCGGTGGCTTAGGCTTGGATTGCTCTAACTGGACGTAAATTACATTATCTGAATCTGTAACATTTGCAACCGGTGTAGCGATTTTAGAGAAGAGTTGATACTGGTTAGCATCAGCATAGACAATATAATAACTATAATTTGACATGTCGCGATCTGCAGTTTGTCTAAGTTTAATATAATATTGCTTTTTGTAAGTATCAAAATCATGCTTTCCATCAAAGAGAACTTTTTCGAGGAATTGCTCATATCTGTATTCTGTGACGTTACCGCTGGCAACAAGAACGGAGTAGAACAAAAAGAACATTTAAATTTTTTTCTGCTGTTCGTCAAAACCGCATAAACTTGGAAGCACGATCAGCTTTCAATTTAAATAGCCTCATTTTTTATATGATATGAGATATACGGTAGATGCTTAGTCTATTATTCTTCTTAGAAAAGCAAAATATCGACATTTCATTTTTCAAATTTTTTCATGGGTTCATTTTTTGTAAGATATGAAGCATATTATTGATTTATAATTTAATTTTCGGTTTAAAATCGAAAAATATCAAGATTTCATTGATCAAATTCGATTGTTGTTTCATTTTTAAAAGGATTTAAGATATATTATTCATTTATAATTTAATTTTCGATTTGGAATTAAAAAATATCCACAATTCATTTTTTAAATTATTTTCTCGTTTATTTTTTTGAATGATATGAAATATACAAGCTTTGTTTAATCCATTTTTCAGCTTTGAATTGCAAAATATCAAGTTTCGATATTATTGCTTCATTTTTTATAAGATATGAGGTATATTGTTCATCTATAATTTATTTTTCACCTTGGAATGCAAAAATAATCAAACTTCGATTTTTTCAAAATTGTTTTATATATCTTTTTAATTGGTTTTAGAAATGAATTCATAATGATAATACATAATTTTGCAATAAAATTTAAGAATTGCAGTTTTACAAAAATCCGCGTTTCTCCCTAGGTTGGTTTCCCAAGTAATATTAATTATTTATCATAAGGATAACACATCCAGCTCAAACAAGCCTAAATCACCACCTCTATCTTGGCAGTAGTGGATAAAAGTGCAAACCTTAAATCAAAAGTATTATATTATTTAATTGATTTTTTATAATTATTTCTATTTTTCATTGAGAAAATATTGATTTTCAGGTCTTCTAATACGGTATTATATATTTATTTTGCAAATATTTTCATATTTTGAATAGAAATCATCAGATTATCGTTTAAATTCTCATGATTTTTTTTAATTCTCGATTAAAAATCGATTTCTCGATATATGTAATATAAGAAAAAAGCAATATGATGCTCCATAGATACGTAATATCTGATGAAATCACCAAATATGACAACTTATGTTAAATGAAAAAATTCTTGATTTCATCTAAGGAAATATCTTTAAAACTACTTTTAATAGAATTAGATAAGTGATATACCAGTCTAATTTTTACAATTTCATATTTCACACATTTATTTTTAACATTTTTGCGTTGGATATATGTATTAGTCCATTTTAAGTGTCCACAGCTCATCCTTAACAGTGTGAAGTGTTGTTCCTGCAACACCTTCTGGATGCTTCATAATTTCTTCACCTTCCATTTCCAAAATGCATATTGCAAATGGAGCATTCTGTCCAATCAAGCAAATCTGAACAATTTCATCCTTATGGAAAGTTTCATCAACTCCGAAAGCTCCCGGAGCCATTAAATCAGCTCCGCGCATGATTGTCCTAGTAGCTTCTTCATCAACGAAAATTGTTCTCAGCAAGCCTTGATTTTCAATAGCAATCCTTAAATGTGGGAAAACTTGTCCGTAGCCGAGTTCTACTAAAACAGGCTTGTTTTCAACAAAGTACAGTTTTGCGTGGTCTTGGAGGTTGAATATTGTCACAGGGATCTTTTTTGGAAGAATATCATTGGAAACATCACGGAATAATGGCATTGATTTTGTTGCTGCAGCCTTCAGTCTGTTTGTCAATGTCGAAGAAAGATTCTTTCTGTTCTTAGCTTTGTCCAATGTGAATTTAAAAAACATTTCTCTTTCGAAAGTGATAAAAAGTGACAAGATTTCTTTTTTCGCATCTCGAAAATTCCTTAATAAATAGAAATATTATAGTCTATATGTCAATAATATCTAAAAATTTTTAATATTTTTACAAAATCTAAATCAAAATAGCATAATATAGCTTCATAAATCATATTATAATATTAATTTTCTCACCATGAATATTATATTAAATAGCAAATCCCTAAAACCCAATTTCCAAATTTTGAATTTCATCATCTACATTTATTTCAATAATAACATAGACAAACAATACCTATACATAAATATAATTAAAATCATGATTAGTATTTGATGTATCTGCAATAATTTACAAAAAATTTATAACAAAATGAATATTATAATAATTTCATGATTTCGTGATCAAGTATTTCGAGCTGATTAGCAGAAAGGAGCTGAACAAGCTCAACAGTTGCGTTCAAGAAAGCAGTTTGGACTGTTGCGTTGGATTGGTGGCTGCTTGATGGAAGATTAAGCATCCTTGGCTTAGATTTCTTAACTGGTGCAGAAGCCATAGCTTTAGCACGCTGTTCTTGTGTGATATCATCTTCATCCAATTTTGTGATCTGTGGAAGAGTTCTAATAACGTAATCACGATATCCATCGACCTGTGTAATTGGATTGTCTGACAACCAGAGAACACGGAGCTGTGTTAAGCCTTTTAGACAATCAACTTCGGACAAAGAAGCGATTTTATTCCTGCGAACGAAGATTTCTTTGAGGTTGGGACATGAAGCGAATGGTTGGAGTGTTGTAATGTTGTTAGCTGATAAAGATGCGGATTCGAGATTGGGCATTTTGGCTACAATTGAGATATCTTCGATATCAGCACCCCAAAAGCTGATACTCTTCACTTCGCTGAGGCTGTTGACTTTGTTCTTCATAAGAACAACTTCCTCAGTTAATATCTTTAAGTTACTCATTCGAGAACAATAAAAAATGGAATTGTCAACGTACACGTCAGTTTTTTATTTACATGGCAGAAAAACAAAAATGCATCAATTTTCTAATAACTCAACAAGTCTAGTCTTTATTATTGCTTCTATAGTAATTCTATATTTTGTAGCATCAACGCAAGCTTATGTGATTTCAGGAAAATAAAATTGCACAGTCATATAACTTTATAGGCAACATGACAAGTAATGAAATGAATATTTGTGTTATATCGAAATTTCGCGATGAAATAGCCGTATATTAGCTCAAATGACAATAAATTCGATGCACATACAAACTAGAATTAAACTATATTTCTGATTAAAAGTCTTTATTAATAATACAACACTATACATAAAGAAAATTAAACATGCACATTTTTCTGACATTATGAGCAACATCACAAGCCATGAAATGAATATTTTAGATAATGAAATCAAAATATTTGTTTTTAATCAAAAATTCGCGATGAAGTAGCTGTATATGGGCCAAAATGAAAGAAAAAGCGAGAAAAGAAGAAAATGAGGGAGAGTCAAATTTTCGAAGAGTGAAGACGATAGAAAAATTATGACTGATTCAACAAATCTTTGGGAATTAGTGAATAAAAACCCATACAACCCGCACTTTTGGACAGAGCTCATTGTGGTTAGCGAAGAAACGCAGAACTATGATGCAATTATCAAAGCATATAACGGAATTTTATCAACTTTCCCATTATTGCATACATATTGGTTTAAATTAGCTCAGCTTCAGCACAATAAGCTTTCAGCACGTGATGCATCAAGAGAATTTACAGAAGCCACACGACCAACAGTTTTAGCTCATTGCATCGATATGTGGTATTTATACTGCGATTTCGTGAAGAGATACAGTGCTGAGTTCTCTCTGGGTGATATTGAACAGATTTTCGAGAGCGCAATTAATTATATTGGCTCTGATTATAATTCTGATCAGATCTGGTCGCTTTACATCAATACAGAGCAGGAACACGGCGAATTCAAGAAAGTTTCTCAATTATTTGCTCGCGTACTTTCATTGCCAATCCGAAATCTCGAACAATTTTGGAATTCCTTCTCTAAGCATATTGAAATGCATCCAGTTGAAGATTGCGTCACGCCAGATGAACACTTATACATAGAACAGAGAGTTGCTGAATACGCAGAACAACAAGAATTGCCATCAATGGAAATCATCAACCAAGCTCGCCGCCAGTACATTATTAACCTTCGCCAGCAGAAATACTCAGAGGCTTTAGGAAAATTGCAGAAAGTTCTTTACTATGAACTCAAGATTAAGCAAACTTATTTCCATTTCCAAAAACCAGGCAAACTTGAGATTGCCAACTGGATAGAGTACACAGAAGTAGCAAAGACATTCGCATCCCACGAAGAAGTCAAGCATCTCTACGAGCGCGCATTAATCCCATGTGCGATGTGCCCAGAAATGTGGTCGCGCTACGCAGAATACATAAGCAAGACGGATGGAATACCAGAAGCAGTCGAAATCCTCGACAGAGCAAACGCAACAGCTTTGTGCGAGGATCCAAGCTATCACAGAATGCGCGGCATCTTCCTCGAGAAGAGCGGAATGGTCGAAGAAGCGGAGAAGGCGTACGAGACGCTCTCCAAGTTTAAAGGCGCGTTCGCTGCGATCGAGTACGCATTCTATCTCCACAGGCATGACAAGGATGCTGCCGGGTACTTGATTGATTTCTACAACAAAGCAACAGATCCAGCTGAAATTGCTCCAGTTGCCACTTTATTGTTCAAGCTTCAACAGGAGCTCAATCCTGAGGAAATCCTGCAGCGCTGCAAGAACAACAAGTTAGCATTAGCAACTGCATGCGACATCTTCGTCAAAAACAATGAGCTTCAAAAAGCTGTCGACGCTTTCAAGGCTTTCATTGTCGGAAAGGCTCCGCTGAAAGATAGGTTAGAAGCGAACGAATACCTCGTGGGACTGCTTCAGAGACATGGAGCGCCAATACAGGATGTTAGGGCAGCAATGAAGCAGCAGATAATGCTCGAGAAAGAAGCGAGATTAGAGCTGAGGAAGCAGCGCCGCGAGGAGGCAAAGAACACAGCTGACTTATCCGAACTCCTCGACCGCTGGATTGTATATTTGCAAGAGGCTGATGCGGCAAAAAGCAGAGAGCAACCAGCTGAATAATGTTATATTTATTTGTCTGATAAAAGCATAATACTATCTTAATAACATTCCATGTAGAAAATAGTTGCTTATTTCATCGATTATGTAATATTCTGAGCATTGCTTATTAATATTTTGTTCTTTACACCAAAGTTTAGTAAAAATAACTAAAAATGATATTTCAAGAAAAAAAATATAAATATTTATTTAAGCAATGTATTTGACTTCGTTCTTTTCTCTATCACTCCATGTAATATACTTTTTCACCGATTCGAGTTGGATCATAAGTTCTTTATTAACTTCTTCTAGAGAGATCCTAGCATGTAGCGAGACTGATTCCAAAACCTTTTGTTCTAGCTCGGCAAGGTTCATCTTCTTTTCTGGCTGTTTCTTCATGTATATGACCATACGGGATTGAATCAAATTAATCTTTTCGTTTTCACTCTTCTCATTTACTGCACGTGACTGAATATCTACAGTCGGGATTGTGAAGCTTGTTTGTTGCGAATGGAAATGGTTGTTCAATGAGAACCCCTTAGAATCTATATCATACTTAAGAAGCTTAAGTGGCTTCTTAGTGAGTTTTTCGAGATATTTCTCTACATACTGTTTCTGGATGCCTGTTTTAATTGCGATATTATCTGCGGTGGAATCCGGACGTTCATTGAGTTCCTGAAGGATATATCCGCAGAAGAGATCGCATGAAATCTTGTATGTTGCTCTTCTGTATCCCTTGAATTCTGGGACCGTGAAGCTGAATTCCATTGTTGAAATGTCTGGAACGAGGTGGAGGGTATTGTTTGCTTCTTTCTTTTTGTAAAAGTCTACGAAGGCCTGGTGCATGTTCTTGATGAAGCTCATGATGTTTATAGTTTCTTCAAGATGCAAGTCTGCAAGATTTTCTGCTGCGAAAACTGTTGGCGAAAATGTTACATCGATCATCTTGCTCCTGAACTCGTCTGATTGCATGAATTCTGTGTGGAGTTGTTGGGATGTTTCGACCTTATTAAACTGAGCATCAACTTGGTTGCAGAAGTCGTTTTTAATGTTAAGCTTTTTAAGGGCATTGATAAGATCCGTCTCGATTTTTTTGTTTTTATTGCCATCTTTGATAATACGCTTAATCAAGAGTTGCTGGTAGTAATTTGAGAATTTGATCTTCTCTTGGATGAAGCCTGCGAATCTGCAGCATAACTCGGAGAAGTTGCTAAATTCCTGCAGTTCGTTGTTGAGGCTATTCAAACCGTTTCTGATGTGGAAGTTGATAAATTCGTTGAAATTCCTTTCTGGCTCGAATGCTTTGTTGTTCCAAGCGATTGTGACACAACTTTTGAGTATCTCTTCACAAGGCTTTGTTGGGTAAACTTTCTTGTAGTTATTTATTAAGTGGTTGGCGAGTAGAACAAGTTCCTCTATGTTCTTGAAACTGCTATCAGAGTTCTTAGCGCTCTTGGCGGCGACTGATTTGCTTCCGCTAGCATTGCTCTTGGCGGCGGCTGGTTTACTTCCGCCATCATTTTTATCGGCGGCGGCAGCCTGTGCTGCAGCACCCTTCTTGACTACCTTGACAAGCTTCTTGCCCTTCTTGACTGGCTTTGCCTTCTGACCATCATCGGATTGTGAGGTAAAGAGTGGAATGAATTCGAGCATGCGTTGGCCAATGTACTGAGCAATAGCTTTGTATGATTTGTTATAAGCGTTATCACTATCTTTCCTCTTGTCGAATTTAGACCACATGCTTGTGAGCCACTTCAGGTTTACGAGGTCATCTTGAAGAATAGTTGGACAAATGTTGATTTCTTTTGAAATTGGCTGAGAAGCGCTAGGAATGAGATCGTCTGGGATAAGGGCTTCGAAAATTGTCTTGAGGTATTCGTATGCATGATGCTCGTCGAGGATTGCCTTAGCAATTCCTTCTTCTTTGCGCATAACTTCGATGCAAAAACGAATGTAGTTGTTAATATCACCCTTGCAGTTCTCTTCTTTCTTTTCACTATAGTATCTGGCAGAATTTTCGGTCAATTGCTCGTTGAATGAATCAATCTCGTAGCTGCGACCGATATCGGATTTGATCTTGTAAAGAGATTCGACAATAACAGATGCGAGGTCGTAGTTTGTATCTGTTGTAGCACGATAATCCTCAATTAAATCAAGTACATCTGGAATGATGAATGATCTGATAAGTTCGCTGTTCTCGTTGAAAATAATGCTGTAATACAAAATTTGGATGATCTTGTCACTTGGTTGGTCTTCTAAAGCTGGACGATGATCTTTGTTTCCTTGGATTTTCTCGCGAATATTACTCAAGTTAATGATAACTTCAGTACTTAAATTATTCTCTGGCTGCACAACCTTCTTGTAAGTTTCAATTAAATATTGGAGTGTAAGATCTGATAAAGGCTCATCTGGTAAAAGCTTGAGGTTATATTGTTTAAACATAGATGTAACTCTATGGCGATACAAAAGGAAGTTTTTGAACTGAGTAGAAAATAATTGGAGACGTGGTTGTTTTTTAAGTTGATTAAGTGTTGTATACCAAGCATTAAAGCGTGCCTTAAGTTTAGTCTTGAGGATTTCTGTAAGATCCGAAGGTGGGCGTGCCTGAATATATGTAAGGACAGCCTGATACATCTGAGAGTACTTAACAGTGACTTCGTTGCTATTCTCAGCTATGATGGAATCAATACCATCCTTGATTTGCTTCTCGGCGCCGCTATGATCGACCTGAGCAAACTTTTTTGGCATTAAAAGAGAATGAAATGTGACACTTATTATGACAAAGTGTTTCCTAAATTTTCGTTTTTTCACTGTTATATTATTATATATGCTGTACTTGTTATGTTTTTGCAGTTAAAAATCGCTTAACATTCATTTTTCTTTCCAAAAAAATTATAATTTTTCCAGGAAAACTATTATTTATCTAAAATAATTATAACAAAGATGATTCTCTAGTCAAAAATTGCGGTGAAGTGATGAAAACGGTTTTGGCACTTTTCAATCAATATGCCGATTATTTTTGATTCAAAATTATAGCATATGAATTTTATTGGATATAATTATATATTGGAAGATAACTAGCTTAATTTTCACATTTTTGGTAAAAATTTCCAAATTTCATAATTTTTACCTGGAAAAACAAACTTGCAGAATTATGTGATACAAAATAAGCTTTTGCTATTAATTTTCAAGTTTTACCATAAAATATGGTAATTTTGAGAAAATATACAGATGTTCTCTATATGAACATTATATATATTATATTGTTATAGGACATATTGATCCTAACCAAACAATGCAAACTTCTAATGAATTACCATGAATGATATTTATGAGGATATCTATTCATATGAATATCACTCATCAGAAAACTATACTATAGGATATATTGACACAATGAGTTAAATAGTTATAAATAACGATTTTTAAAATAACATAAAAAACATATTACAAAAAAATTACTCCATTGTTTGGATTCTTGCAAATCTTATTGGCATTAAGCTTGCACTCGCCTGCACTCTGTTGGCGAATAGAACAATGAGTAAAGCAACTCTGACTGTTGGCTCTTTCTTGTAGTTCGTTGCGATCTTGAAGTGTGGAGAAAGTAAGCAAGCCTTCTCTGATCGAAGTAAATCTACTTTCTTTGTTAAGCTAGCAAAGCCAATTTCTGTAAGTAGTGACTCCTGGAGAAGGTATCTCAAGTCATTAGCGTTGTACATTGGTGCTGCACCACATGTAACATTCATGTACATCGTGCGAGCCCAGTTAAGCCACTCTTTGTTGTCGGCAATCGCGGCACATGACTTGGCGAGTTCTCTCTTGACTTTGTTGAGCTCTGTCTCTGTTCTCTTGTATTTATTATTGATGTCTTCTGTATCTTTCTGCGCCATATCTTTGGCATCAATCAAAGATCTCATTGCATCTGCAAGAGGTTTTTCAATCGGAATCATGAAGTCTCTCTTTAACTGCAAAGCTTCAATTCCTGCTTTGATGACTGGCGAATCTTCTCTTGTGTCAATGTTATATTGTGCCTTGGCGATAAGATCAGTGAGCTCTTGTCCATCATCGACTTCGCGCGCAACTTTTGCAATAAACTCTCTGCACTGAGAAATCACGGAATCTTTCTGCTTGACGACTTCTTTATGATTTGCCTCGAAAGCAGCTGACAAAGCGGTCTTCGATGCACTCATCTCTTCACGCTCTCTAACAACAGAATCGCTCAGTGTGTTATACTTATGCTTGTATGTTCTTTCACTTAATGTTAGCTTAGCAATTTGCTCATTTAACTCTTTGATTTTGTCTTCGAGTGCAGAGTTGTTTGTTGAGTTGTTTGCTATTTCATCATTTGCCGCTTGTAATTTCTCTGATAATGCAATAATATCTCTCTTATAGTTCTCTATGGCATTAACTTCTCTTTGCTGTGACTCTCTGATTGTCTTTTCGATTGATTCGTTGACTTCAGAGAGCCTCTGTTTCGCGTTTTTGTTCTTCTTCATCAAACTCTTGGAGATTCTCATCAAATCTTCAACTTGTCTGTCTTTCTCTGCCTTGTAGTCTTCATGCGATATGTGCTGCTCAGCGATAAGCTCTTCGCGCTCCTGAACATCATTTGTTAATTTAGAAACTCTGTTCAATAATTCGTCGACATTAGATTGAAGTTCTTCGTTGGCTTTCTTTAACTCACTAACTTCTTTCTCGTGTTTCTCATTTACATCATTTAATGCTGTCTGCAGTTCTGTTTTAGCCTTTGATTCTTCTTGCGCTATTTTCATTGTGTCCAGCTCTTTTGCGAATTCGACTTTTGCAGCGAGAATTTCGTTCTGTGCATTTTCTGCTAAAACTGTCATTTTCTCGCAGAATTCTTCTTTCTCCTTTTCTAGTCTCCTTATTTCTGACTGTGCTGCATTTCTCACTGTCTCTAGCTTCTCCTTGAGTTCGGCTAATTTATCTTTGCCGTACTTGTTCTCCATGATTACATCATGAATATTCTCTTTGATCCAATCGAGTGGATCCTTGTCTTCGCCGATCAAAGGCACGAAAATCATTTTGAGTGTGTTTTCTCTTTCAGCGAGTTTCTTCGCTTCTGCAACCATTGCCTTTAAATTCTCGTTGACTGTTGCGTTGTCTTTGAGCTCTATTACGCGGCGCTTGTTGATTTCTGCGTTCTCCATAAGCATTGCGTTCGCTGTAACCATCGCAGACAAAAGCGAAATAACTTCCATGTATGGAGACTGATGTGTTATGTCTTCGTCGATGAAATCATTGACGATCTGCAGTGCTTCATTCAAATCGGTGCATTCGTAAGGAGAAGGATAGTAAATGACATTATCTGGCTTGTTTTGGTCGATGAAAATTGCAATTCTCGCCAATTGTTGCTGAATGAACAGTCTTTCATCGACGTCATTAGTATTTGCGACTTTTCTCAGGAATAGCAAAGTGTTATCGAGGAACGAGTATATATTCACATACCTCCTCTGCAGCTTAGCATATTCTTCTACAATATTCGCTGTTGACTCGTCTGATAATTTAGATGTGGCTTTTGAATTATTCGAAAGATAAACCAACTCTTGTACGATTGCCTTAAGTTGTTCGTATTCTGTCTTCGATGGATCATTGACTATTGGCTCTGTTATGTCCATAGGAACAATCTCCATGATCTGTTCGAACATGTTCGTGAAGTTGTAAAGAAGCTTCTCCTGGCTGACTTCGTTCTTCTGCTTTTCATCTTCGATGGAATATGTTAATGTCTCGTATTTTAATTTGTATTCCTGGCAGAGATTCTCTTCCTGCTGGAGAGTCCTGAATAGTCTGTTAAATAGCTTGGACATAGTATTACGTGACTCATAGGCTTTGATGATCTCATTCCTCTGTGATTCGATTATTTCTTCAGAAAGAGAAATGTTTTGCAACAAATTTGAATTTTCTTGTTTTAGCTTCTCTATTTCGTTTGTGTTTTGTATCTGAGAAGGTGCAACTTCTGTTGTGAGTGGGCCAACGATTTTTTCATGCAATGTCTGGTTTTCTTTCTCGAGTTCTAAAATTCTAGATTGAAGAAGCGAATTTTTTTGTGATAATGCATCGTACTCATCGTGTAAGTTCTTGTGGAGCTTTTTCAGCTTATTAAAATCGGATTTAAGTGTTTGAAAGTCATCTGTTCCGTATTTATTTTGATGTTCAAGTTGTTTGCGTAATTTCGAGATTTGTTTAAGAAACTGCGTGTTTTCATTCTTCAATGTTTGCTCATTTTCCTTTGATTTCCTTAATTCCTCATTAATTGACATAGTTTTAGAATTTGCAAGTGATTGTTCGGAATAAAGCTCTGTATTCTTTCTCTTTTCATATGAAAGTTGTTCTGTAAGCTGTGTAATGACTTTGTCTTTATCAAGAAGCTGTTTTTCAAGATTACTGATATCTTTCTTAAGTTTTTGTGCGGTCTGCGCTTCTGGATTTGAACCCATTTGCTTTTTCAGCATGCTTCTGAGGTTTTGTACCTCTGTTGTCGTATTATTTAGTGCTTTATTCGTATCGTTTAATTTTGAAACTAAATCTTGTTTCGTATTTTGTAGCATTTCGAGTTGTAGCTGGGATTTTTTATTCGAGGCTACTAAGTCTGATACGACATTTATTGAATCATCGAAATTTGATATTTTTCGTTGTGTTAAATTTTCACAAATCGCGAGAAAATCAACTGCTGATTGTGGCAAACTCGTACTGGAGAAATCATCAGATATATTTAAGTTTTCCAAGTCAAGGAGAGAATTTTGTGATGTTTCTGATCGAGATCTATGCGAGCGAGAAGATCTGTCATAATCACGGCCGTTGTGGCTCTTAAAATTCACATTCTTCCTAGATCCTCTCGAATGTGAATCCATAATAAACTAAAAATCTTTCTAGTTTGCCGTTTAAAAAATCGCAAATTCTCACTTTTCATGCTTATAAACGTATACCTAAACAAGTATTGACTGAAATAAATCACCAGAAACAGCTAATATATCATTTTCATAAAGAAAAACTAGGGAACTATGGAGGTTTTTTTATCAATTAAATAAATATTCGATATAAACCATATTTGATGGTACATTCACATATATTTAAGAGTTTTATATCAATAAACAAGCTATTTATTGTTAATGTTGAAGAACATATATTTTCAAATTTGAAAATTGATACGAGAATTTAAATATAACATCAAAAAGATTTTAAGCACATTGATACATGCTGAAAGATAATAGTAAAATAGGAAAACTACGTAAATTATTTTTGATTTAAAAAAATTAGATAATATCAAGTTTTGGAAGTGTTTTTATTATACTATGACTCAAAATAACATAGTTCAACAACGATTTTATGCAAAAATAAGACTTTTTTTTATATCTTGGAATAATCGTTTGAAAAATAAGGCTTGAATGAGTTATATCATTAAAGACTATTAATGCAGCACTGGTATTTAATGCAATAATTTAGGCGTGATAAGATAACTCCCATGTTTTTTTGATTTACCTTGTAAAAAAAATATTAATGTAAACGCTAAGCGACACAAATATCTCATGATTTACATATACGGAACCGAGTTATACCATATTCTAATGCAATAAAGTCTCTAATCATTGAATTCAGGCGTAAAATTTTTCGTTGACATAAAATAACAGACCTACAAAAATAATTAATGAATTGGATATAGATGACTAAGTTATATCATATTCCAATGCAATAAAGTCTCTAATCCTTAGATTTGCCTGTGAAAATTTTTTTATTAAATATATAAATGTAAAATGAACTAAAAGCAATAAAAATCAAATCTTTTTGGTGTGTATCGTTGACAATTTTTCAGTTCACTTTTATATTTTTAAAATAATCGTTTTTATCACAAAAATGCATATATAAATAATTACTTTTGTTGTGCATGATTTTTCACTTCATTTTTGGATTTTACAATAATCGTTTTTATCACAAAAAATGCAATAATAATCTATTATTAATGTAGTGTTGGATTTTTCACTTCATTTTTTGTTTTAAAATAATCGTTTTTATCTCAAAAATAAAAAAAGAAAGGGAAATAAATAAATTACAAAGGGATGAGAGGATATACCCAGTTTATCACCTCCTTATCCAAATTCAAGTTAACAAAGCCGGAAGACCTAGTGACGAGAGACACCGTCTCCTTCGCACTGTCGGCTGACGGTTTCGTTGCAAACAGAGCGCTCACTATTGCGTCATATATTCCACAACTACTTAAAGTCATTCAGGAGCATATCCCGTATACACCATCTGGCGGACAGCCAATTATTTACTCTAGTTATCAGAAAATGATGGCTATCTGGCCTGTATTACTCCAATATGCGGAAAAGGTCGAACCAAAGCTCCCAGATACTAACAAGTGCCTTAAATTTATCAATGATGCGAAGGACTACTCTGCAAACCTCCAGAAAACTATGGTTACCCTCGGAGGAAACAACGCTAATACAATGGCGCAGCTCCTCAACGATGTTCAGGCATCTGTCAACTACGTCGAACAAAATGCAAATGGTGTCGTTTCAAATCTTACTTATTACGAACAGCAGAAGGCTCCTAAGGCTCCTGCACTCGATAACGCGAAACTCGATACATATCATTCATTAGCCGCCTTCTTAGTCGCTTTCGATCAGCTCGCTGTCAACCTCATTTTCCTTTCAACAGCCGAGAACATCAAGGCCCAGGCTGATGCATTCCAGAAATGGGGACAGCAGGTGTTTAACGTCTGCGGCACCATCGCTGAGCACGCAACAGACCTCAACAAAGTAACAACAGACATCTCACAGATCCTTGCAACATTTATCTTTCCATTATATAAATTCGTCTCTGCGTTCCAGCAGCCATTAAACAACACAGTAGAATTCACAGAAATTACAAAAGCAATCGTCACACTTGCACAAATTCTCAACGTTCTTGCTGCAAAACTTAAACAAAAGGATCTTACAAACATCATCAAGAATTTCTCAACAAACTTCCTCCAGTCAAAGCCACAGGACGAGCTTCTCCAGCAGGCTGCTCAAATCGGCCAGTTCTTCGCTCCATTCAGCTATGGACAAAATATGGATGTTATCACTTCACTCGTCGCGATGACAAGTATTTGCGGATCAAACGCTGAGATGTCCACAGCTGTCATCTGCTCCATCGCCAGATTCGCCGCATACAACTTCCCATCATTATCTGATGCCGAAGAATTGCTTAATACCCTCGCTCTCAAGATTACAGACATCTCAAAGACAATCTTCACAGAAGCGCGCACTATTATGCAGACATTAATCACAACAATTGATGCTAACCTCGAATACTTCAACGATGAGTACCTTGGAGAAATCAACTATATCCTTCAATCTTCGAAGACAATCTTAGATTTCATCCCAACAGATCCAAACTTCGTCCAGCAGCAGCAATTATTCTTCGATGCACTCGGCGCCATCCCACCAAGCCTCTCCAAGCTCGCACAGACATGCACAGAGCCAGAGCTTAAGAGCCAGATGACACAGGCGAGCGACAAACTTACACAACTCGGCAACCGTTATTCTACATGGATGTTCCAGTTCTATTTGACAACATCCGCCATCGTTCACCTTCGCGCTGACACAATCCAGTGGATTCTCTCATTCCCAATTGCTATCCTCCAGTCTCTTGGTATGCAGCAATATATTTCATCTACACTTGATGCAATCAAGACAATCCAGACTGTCATGAGCACAGCACCAGTACTCCAGAGCTTCGAAATTGATGGAATTACAAAGTTAATTAACCAACTTAACAACTTCGCTGCTCCAGGTCAGCAGTTCATCGAAATTTCCAACAGAAACAGCGAGTCACCAGCATTCCCACTCTTCAAGATCGCTTCTACAGCCCTTTCCAAGGCAAATCAGAAGCTCCCATCAATGTCCGGACAAATGGCCAACTTGATGAACTTCTCCAGCCAGGACGCTTTCGTCTGCTCCATCATCGCTCTCACAACGCGTGCACTTGCAACAGCTCAGTCCGTCCAGCAGCTTGTCGACAGAGCCGACGTCACAGCTTTGTACTTCATCTCCACACCATTCACAATGGCTCAGATGGTCGACTCCTTCCAGCAGAAGCAGCAGCCATTCGCTGAACCAATCGTTGGCGCCATCTCAGGCATCAAGTCAACAACAGAAGTCGTCTGGCCACTTGTCAGGTCAATCGCTGCAGGCGAAGACAACAAGGATAGAATGAACCTTCCAACATTCTTCCAGAGATTCGTCGCCGGCCTCACAGAGTTGATCGGCGCCATCGCTAAGCTCCCACAGCCAGTCATCGCCTACAAGATCCCAGCCGATATCCAGGAGATCAAGAAGTTTGACGCCATGGCTGAGAACATCCACTCCACACTTGTCAAGTCGTTCGCTAAGTACATCATCAGAAGGATGAAGCGCTCGAAGTCCTCAGACGCCAGGTCTGTTCTCATGCAGTGGTTCGATGCTACACAGGTCCAGACAGTCGAAGTCTCTGATGGCCTCAAGAAGCTCAACAAGACAATCATGAAGCTCATCACATCGGCGACAACAGACAAGTCTCAGTTCCTCGAAGCATTCGCTGCCCTCTCCGTCTCTCTCGCTGCCACAGAGAACTCATACGGTAAGACAGTTTCTCCATTCATCCAGAAGCTCCACAAGGAACTCGTCGACCTCATCATCGAGCTCCTCGAGAACACACGTGGTACAGCTCAGGCACAGTACATGAAGATTATCGCTTGCGCCACAGAGATCAAGGCCCTCGCCCCAATCTCCAAGCTCAAGCAGAAGGAGATCGAGAAGTACTCAGCTACAATCATCCAGACTGTCATCTCAACACTCAACGTCCTCAGGACAAAGGGCAAGGAGGCAACACTCCAGGACTCCATCGAGGCTTGCGAGGCTCTCTCCGAGTTCGCTGCTCTTTCTCTTGTCGCTCCACAGGATATCGATGCTTCTCCACTCTTGCAGTCAATCACTCAGTCAAAGAACGACGCACAGCTCGGCAACTACATCCAGAAGTTCGCTGAGAAGCTCGCACACCTCGAGCCATCAATGTTCTTCCAGCTTGAAGGTATCAGAGATTCAGATACAGTCTGCGACTTCGTTTACGACAAGGCCGAACTCTTCAGAGATGAGGTCAACATGCTCCTCAACCTCTGCAAGCAGCCAAAGCCAGACCAGGCACCACAGATCTACGCATCCCTCAAGAGAATGCTCGTCTGCGCAGCTGATGCAGCCGTCCTCACAATGCACTCTTTGATGCTCGGTGGTTTGGCCTTCACACCACTTTCAAGAGTCCTTGTCGAGTGCTTCGCTGAGCTCACATCAACATTCATCGAGTTCGTCGCTTTGGCTGAGAAGATCCCAACATCCAAGACAGATCTTTCATCCGATATCCGCCGCCTCAACCGTAAGATGTCCAAGCAGTTCGACACACTCATCAACACAGTCGAATCCCCACAGCGCCCAACAGGCGAAATCAACGAGTTCGACACAGCCCGTAACCAGATGTACGCTGACCTCTCCACAACAGCCATTCAGCTCGCTCGTCTAGCCGCCCTCAGCGCCAACGCACTCGTCCCAGAAATGTGGAACAACACACGCGCTGAAATCGTCGATACACTCAACGCTGCTATGTCTCAGCTCTCTGCTTCCGTCTCCGCTGTCAGAGGCAAGGCTGTCGGTGCAAGCAGCACAGAGCTCGGCACACAGTTCCAGGGTCTCCAGAAGAACATCCCAGATATCCAGAAGTCATCAGAGACACTCGACTTCGGCGCCGCATTCGCCCCAGTCAAGCTATTCAACGCTCTTAAGGCTATCTGCGGAACACTCTTCGGCATCACAAAGATTTCTCCATCACTCACAGATCGCATCATCATCGAACCAGATCCAGCCTCCGCTGCTAAGGTTCCAGAGAAATACGAACTTCCACCACTCCCAGAGAAGGCTCTTCCACCAACAGACGCATTCGACGAAATGGAGCTTTCCAAGCGCCAGCTCGAAACAGGCATCGCAGAGTTCAAGAAGGTCACAGACGCCAACTTGACACCATCAGGTGAACTCCTCCATGCCCTCGCCACACTCACGAAGCTCTGCAACGCATTCGCTGAGAAGGCCCTCGGTATGGCTCGTGCTACAGCTGATACACGTTCTCAGGTCGAACAGCAGGCTACACTCCACGGCTTCTCCAACGCCGTCGCAGCCCTCCAGAACGCTATGAAGGCAAGACTCTTGAGACAGGCCAACTTCGAGCGCGACATGGATGACGCCATCAACTCACTCCGCAACTCTTCAGACTCCTCAATGCGCGTCGCCGTCGAAGCCTCAAAGATCGAGAGCAACGCTGCTCCAGAAGACGAATCAATGGATGAAGTTACAAGAGAGCTTACAGCTACATCAAAGGCTATCGAAGACATGACATCAAGACTTTCTCAGTTTGCCCAGCAGGTCGATATCGAGAACGTCCAGCCACTCGAAGATGAGACACAGATCCCAGATATCCAGGCAGCTGCTGGTACACTCCCAGCCTTCCTTATCGCGTCTGCACAGCCAATCTTCCAGGCCACATCCAAGATTCTCGTCAGAGCTAGAGAGATCACAGCCCAGCTTATCGCCAAGTTCGGCAAGATCGAAAACGAGTCTGGTATGATCAAGGTTGCCCAGGATCTCACAGAAGCTGCTGAGCTTCTTATCATCTGCGCTGAAATCCTCGTCAACGGTGGCGAAGAAGATGCCGAGTTCAAGGTCATCGCCGCCTCAAGAATCATCAAGGGTGCCGTCGCCTCCCTCGTCGCACAAGTCCTCGTTAAGGGTGGTGATGCTGAAGGTATCATGTCCATGCACGTCAAGACTGTCGCCAGACACACAGACGCCATCATTGCTATGGCCGAGAAGATCGTCACAGAGAAACTCAACGAAGCCGACGCAAAGGCTCCAAAGAAGGCTGTCAAGAACCCTATGATTCAGAAGCTCAACATGCAGCAACAGGTCAACCAGCAGCGCAAGGTCCTTCAGGAGGAAGAAAAGAACTTGTACACATTCCGCCGCAGAGGTAACAAGTAAAGCGACAGAAATAAGATTTTTATTTAGCGTAAGTTAAACAGGTTATAATTTTTTAAAAAACTTCATCATTTTTCTCATTTCATAATTTCCAAATAAAATCATTTTTTAATTAACAAAATCTCTTAAATATACCGAGAATTTGTTGTTTTTGATGTTAGGTGCTTCTATCGAGAATGGCAAAGATAATTTTGTTTTTTGTTGACAAAATATGTCACGTAAAATTATTTTTGACCAATAAAAATCTAAAATTGAATGGATTAAATCAAATTTATGACATGTAAAAAATAATTATGCTCTCAAATTTAAAAATTGATTTTAACCAAAAATATAGACAAACTACATTGTATAGAATATAATTTATATAATCAATTTTTTAATTTTTTTCTTCGATTTCAAATTATATGCTCATAACAAAGCAAAAAATCGACCAAAAACTAGTATTAGCACATGTAAAATAAATAAAATTCCGATGTTGAAATTTTGAGCAAAAAAATAAAATGGATGATTTTGAACGTAAGAGTGACCCAGAGTACCAGCTCCGCGCGATCGAGAAGGCGTATGAGTCAACTACTTCGCAACTAAATCATTTGGAATCCGTTCTGCAGAAATTTTCGACGAATTTCCAAACGCAAGAAGTGTCATTAACAAATCTTTACCAGAAAATCAACCAACAACAGAACATTCACACTAACATAGTCAAGGTTCGCGATTATATCGTAGAAATTCAAAATTATTTGAGCTGTTCAGAAAGATTAAAAGAAGTCATGCAATTGGGCGTCGAAAACAACTTCGATGCTTTCATGGACGCAATAAATGAAGCAATTCGCGCTAAAAAATATCTGAATCGCTTCCAGTTCACAGATGCTTACGAAGAAAGAACTGCGCTGCAGAAAATCATAGAAAACGCCAAAACAGAGATCTTAACTTTCTTCATCAAGCTCGCCTGCAGATCGGCAACGCCTGTACCTTTGTCTAATTTTGCATTTGAAAACGGAGTTTTCACAATTGTAGAGAAAGCCTACGAAAATCCGATATATCCTGTGACAGACGAAATTATTCGCATGATGAGGAAAATGGCCGAGGCTTTGGACGCCATTCACGCTACAGATCAAATTAATCAATATTGCGAAGCCAGAATTAAAGCAATGGATGACAGCATAGCTCCGATCTTAGAAGCAGCCAAAACACGTGTACTCGCTGCACAAGAGCTAAATGTGCTGGATTTGCCATATTATAAGCGAAAGGCTCATCCAGCGCATACTTGTGGATATCTGATAGGATTTTTCTTCAAGAGAGAACTCACTTTCGCGAAAGCTGTATTTGGGGATAAATATGTCGAGCCGTTTCAAAATTCATTTAATGCATATTTTAATATATTCAAATCTATATGCGTTAAATGCTTCCAACCTGTTCAGTGTCATACAGATATTCTTTTCGATGTTGATTTAGTGTCTACTATCGTTGATGTTATTGAATCTTTAGTCAATGATGAAGATTTTCAGTATTTTGCAGTACAGCTTGCTCAGCTCAGCCACATGTTCCACGCTGGTATCGAAAAAGTTCTGCAAGCTTATAAAACAGCTATAGAACATGATGATCCAGATTCAATTCCTCATTCTGGCAGTGTAACAGCTCTCGTCTCAAATACGTTATATTACTTGAATACCCTTGCCGCCTACAAGAAGGGTGTCGAGCAAGTCGGTGGAATTTGCTTAGATGTTTATGTAGATCAAGTTCTTCAAGTTTTATTCAGGAATACTACTGAAAAATCAACTCATTATACTGATGTTGTCTTAAGGCAGCTGTTTTTAATGAATAATGCTCATTATGCTTATACAACAATTGAAAATTGCCCGGGTTTATCTACTCTCGTTCCTCAGTCGTTCAAGGAGATGCTAGAAACGTCAATTCAAGAAGCCCAGAAGTCCTACATGAACGAAACGTGGAACAAGGCTTTCGCAATTCTTGCCTACGACAAAGCTTTCGACAACTTCAAGAAAGGGGAACAGCTCAACTCAACACAGAAGAAGATCATCAAAACAAAGTTCAAAAAGTTCAAGGAAGCTGTTCTTGAAATCCAGATGAAGCACAACACTTACTGCCTAAAGAATACTAAATTGATGGAGCCAATCATGAATGAAGCCATTTCGAAAACACACAGCAAGTTCGAGTCGTTCTACATGAGATGGCATGATTCTGGATTCGCGAGACACCCAGAAAAATACACTGCAGTCCAGCCTTCCACATTGGAAGGTATCATTAACAGACTGTATGGTCCAAAGAAGATCCACAGAAAGTCCACTATGTAAATTATTTCGATAAATATATGTTTTAACTGTTTTAATTCATAATTTTTAGCCTTACATAACCAAAAAATCGATTTGCTTATATACACTTTCACATATTTATTAGCATCTTTAGGTTTCATTTTGACTCACATTCAAAAACAAACATTTTGACTTATGTTTCAGAAGGTGGTTATCATGAATTTGTCAAACTCCTTCTCACGGTTCCTGGATTAAATGTCAACGCATATAATAATGACAAAATTACAGATTTGATGAAATATTCACTATATGAAACCCTTAACTTTTTTTTTATTCGGGCAAATGTTCTACGGACAAAGTAATCAATGCTAATGCTTATTGTCATAAGAATCTACTACTTGCAAATAAATATCGGAGAAGCATGAAGGGATACTAATTCCAGTAGAACTTAAATGCGGTCTCGGCTGTTTTTTTGTCAATATTTTGTATACAGCACTATAACTGTTATTACATTCAATTTTCATGATATATGGGTAAAAATTGAAAAAAGATGTCTTGGCGACACATTATGAGAAGTAGGCGTCAAACTAAAGATGTATATATTTTACAACTATGTATAATATCATAAGAAAATATGTATAATTGTTTGAATTTTTTATATCGAAATTACTTAAATTTAATAAGTGAAACCTATAGTTATGAATTCAGAATATCGAATTCTAATGATGTATTTTCTAGTATTTTCCTTTTCTATAAAATCAAAAATTATATTTTCATAAAATATCCTTTTTGTTATTTAAAAATGATGTACAGATGGATTTTTCTCCAGAATCTTGAATTTTAATGATTTGTTTTTCTTGTATTAAAATTTGTTGAAATCTTATTAAAAATGATAATTTTTAAATGATTTAAACATTTTATCACATATTTATATGATTGGCATTTACTTATAAGCTACTTCTCATTAATTCGAAATGATGACAAATAAAATTAGTAAATCGGAACATTTTTATTAAAGAATATTAATATATAGATCTTTCTGCTTATGTTAATGAAATGTGATTTGTAAAATAAAGAATATTGCAAATTAAAATTATTGAAATCATAAAATTAAAGTCTGAAAACATGTAAAATAGAAGTATTTGGGGCTGCTGGGGCATCTGCAAGTCATTAAAAAGTTGATTTCGTTTGGAAAAAAGGAGAAAAAATGAAATCAAAAATATTGGCACTTTTCAGTCCGTCACTTTTCAAAATGCTTCGTTTTTGTTCTGAAGGCGGACAGTTGATAGATTACATTTTCAATATCATTGTTACAAAGGTTGACAGCAAGTATGACGTCGCCTTCGAGCAAGTTTATCCTCAGGAGAAAGCAGACCAAAATTTCTCAAATAGTTTCAAAATTTTCGTTTATCCGGACAATAACGCAATCGAATCCAATCTATTTTTCAATTTCATCATCGGAGATACAGCAGTTGACTTTAAACACGGTTTTATTAAATATGATAATAATGTTTCTGGAAGATGCATCATTTCTAGATACTATTATCCGACATTGTTCAAGCACCTCCTTACAGCTCATAAGAATGATTTGGCAAATATCGCTCCTAATATTGCAGCCCAGCCAAATCAGCACGAATTAGTGATTGACAATGCAAAATTCAATCTCACTGGATCAGATGAGAAACAGAAATTACTTGGCTTGCTTTTCAAGACATTCACACCTTTCGAAATCTCCAAAATTATTATTAACATGCTAGAAGCGCGCCACATTTTCCCAATGAGTCTCAATTTGGGCAAACTGAGCCGATTCGTAGCCGCTTTGCCTCTTCTCATTGAGCCGTTCAGATGGAACATGAACCAGATTCCTGTTCTACCTAAGCAGCTGAAAGACGCAACAAACATCCCAGTTCCAACAATTATCGGTATTTCTGACCCAACAATTCTCCTGGAAGGAAGAATTGATAATCATATTATTATTAATCTTGATACGTGCTGCGTTGTTGAAAATCCACCATTTAATGTTGATTCCCCTAAGGCATTGGATGTTTTAACACTCCAATTGGGCTTCCAGAACCAAATTAACAACGAATTAAAGATTTGGTCAAGAATGAAGGCATTTCCATTCAAACACATACAAAAGAGCCTCAGATTTTTCATCAGCGAGTATTTGATGCTGTTTACAGGAAGATGTCACAATATAATCGAATTTCTTAACAATATTTCAAGATGCCCAGAAGATCTTGCTGACAGCCAAGTCATTCACGATCTAACGCAGTTAGAATCAATTCCGCCAAATATTAAGCGTAATTTCTACGATTTCTTCGACGAAATCTTCAATAACAAGGCTCCATCTGTTAGATTATTCCAGAAAACAGCCCAGCAACCATATAAGATCAACTCCATTGTTGGAAGTCCAAGCAAACCGGAACTTCATTCAAATGATCTCTTTTCGACAGACGTTTCGGAAGGAACAACCAGCTCAGCAATTGTCCCAGAGCCAGCACATAAGAGCAGTTCGATGAGTTTCAATCCATTCATTGATCTTCCGCCGCCATCTCAAGATCCAACTCCACAAGCGGATTTCTTCGGATTTGGACAGACTACGCCTTCAAAGGGAAGCAATGACCTCTTCCCTCAGCAGCCTTCGCCGCCTGTAAACGAAGCATTGACACAAGATATCTTCGGAGTGTCAACAGCACAGCAGCAGAATGATAGATACTCAAGTTCCCAGTCGACACCAGGCAGGGATGACAGATATGGAGGCCAACAGCAAGGATATAACCAAGGAGATATTTTCGGAGGACAAATGGCCAATCCATTCATGCAGACAACGCCATCGAAAGATATTTTCGGAGCTCCTGATCCATTTATGCCGAAATCTGCCACGCCTAACAAAGATTATTTCGTACCAAATCAACAAAGACCACAACAAGGCCAAGTCTCGTACACACCAACAAAAGAAGACCAACAAGTTGGATTTTCGCTGTTTAATCAACCAACTTCGTCTTCAAATTTGGCGAAATCCTCTTCTTCAAATACTTTTGATCCATTTGCAACATATTCATCAAACCAACAAAATTCATCCAATTTGGCCAAGACTTCTTCATCAAATGCCTTTAATCCATTCGATAGCCCAGCAACACAGAAGCAAAAACAGCAAGAAAGAGCTCCGAGTAATAACAACGCAACATTTGATATCTTTTGAGATAAACTAAACAACTCTTATCTTAATTTTTTTCAATTTTAAAATGACAAAATTAAAAAAAATTAAAAATATGTAGAATAAAAGGCAGCTAAAAGTTTAGTATTTTCTTATTTCTTTCCACCACCGCACTTGGAGAAGCTGAAACCACCGCAGATAACGATAATGAGAACGAAAAGGAGAACTAAGGCGATGACACCACCGATAACATACCAGCGATATCTCTCCCAGCACATTTTCCTCTTAACTGTGTTAGCAGCACGGTGGAAGACTTCGGCATGCTCCTTGATGTTGTTAGCCTTCTCTTCCATAACCTCGAGCTTCTCGCCACGGATGAGAGCCTGTGTAAGGTTTTCTGTCATCTTTTCCTGTGTGGCGGCGATGTTGCCCTTAATTGTGGCGATCTTAGCAGCGCGCTCAGAGTTGTACATTGTAAAGAGGGCCTGGATTTCTGGAGCGAACTCCTTGTCCTTGGAGTATGGTGCAAAGTTAGCTCCCTGGTTGGCATACTTTGTGCGCCACTTTCTCTGGAGCTCCTCAAGGAAATTGACACGGAGCTGAGAGGAAGCTGTCTTCTTTGTGAGGCAGAGGAAGTTCATCCTGTCTGTGTCAGCGAGTGACTGGAAGACGTATTCGCCTTCTTCTAAAACATGCATTTGCTTCTTTGTATCGATGTTTTCGAGCATCTTGATGGCAATGCTCTTGTAGTTGCCCTCAATTGTAGAGTATTCAGCAAGAGGCTGGGCGCCACGCGCGACTAATGCATACACAAAGTTCGACATTTAGATGACCGATCTGTTTTCTGAAGTTTACGTATCACTTTTTTATACAAAAATCCGACGGCTTTAATCAATATATTTACACTCTTTGTATGCAAAATATGCGAAATAAAACAAAAATTTCCATCGATAGAGAATTTTTTACGATAGACATTTTTATTTGTTTTTTGGATATAATAAGATATAGTAATATTATTTTTCATGTCAAATTGATTTTTCGCAAAAAAATAAAATGGCAGTTCATGGTTTTGTCTGTTTTTGCGTTTTTAGTGAATATTATCTGTTATTATGCAGATATTTATTGATTTTAAGATCACTTCAACTTCATGTAAAATTGTCAATTATGTCATGTAAAATCATTAAATATGACATGTAAAACCTATTGTTTTTATCTATGAATAATGAATAAATTAGACAGTCCAATTTTTTAAAAAGATGGCATCATTCTTTTAGAGTAGAATATGCATATCATAAGGATGCTGTAATACGAAAGAAGCGCGAAAATATTTAGATTTCTTTTTAAACAAATTTGTAAAAAGGTTTTCGTGTCTTTCTATTTTAGTAATAGCCGGCCTGTTCAACATATTCCTACAAACTCTGAGTAGCATATGATATTTTATAGATTCAAAATTTTTCTCAGTGCAAATTGTGTTGTAATATTTGACAATTAAACCATTGATACAATGGTAATAATATACTATATGAATTAGCCGATGAAAATGTCTAATAAAAAGATTTTTAATCAAAAACTATTTTAAATCTCATCAATGTATAGATCATAATATGTTTGATATCAATAAGGCAATGAATCACTTGAATACTAATAAAAATTTACAATAAAACAAAAAATTAATAAAATTATGGAGCAGTTGGATCTTCTGTTTCAGCGCTTGACTTTCTCTCAAGCTTTCCGGATGCTTTCATGAACAAAAGATGTTCGTTTTCGTTGTGGGATTCAACATCAACGTGAACCCATGCGCGCTCGATATCTGGAACTCTTTCTATCTTGAGCTGTAAGCTTTCACCAATCCAGTGTGCAACACCAATTGGTATATGGCCAGGAACGATGATATGCAATTCAGCAAAATATTGAGGACCGACTTGAAAAGCAAGAACTTGCTCAACATTCACCACCAATGGATGGTGATTCGCTGCAACGTATGTTAATGCCCTGATGACATCTGCTGGAGCAGAAATTCCCATGAGCATTTTTGCGTTTTCTTTGGCATTCATGCACCACGATACTAAAATAAACAGCGATAAAATGATGCCACCAGTTGAATCCATCCACCATCCCAGCTTATGTCCGCCCCAATACATAAACAAGCCAATTGAGTTTGTTATGACGTCATTACGGTGATCTTCAGCTAGAGCTTTGGTTATTGGATGTCCAAGGCAATAATAAATGATTGCCATGGTTAATTTAATTCCGATCGTGGCTCCCATGATTATTAAGGATAGAACTGACTCTTTGTCTGGTATTTCCTTCTTTGCGAGTGACTGAACGCATTCAATAATGATGTATGCCGCACAACACGCCATTAAAACACTAAATATCAATAAACCAACTGTTGAAACGCGGCTCTTGCCCACAGGATACTTAAATAAATCTTCCCTAGTGAACTTCGAATGCTTCGCCGTGCAAGAAATAATTACTCCTGCGATCAAATCTAAACATGAATCGGCAAGTGATGATATCAGCGTGTAAGAAGTGGATGCTGACAAAGCAACTGCCTTTCCAACAAGGAGCATGAAGTTTATAGCGAAGGAAATATAAGTTGCCCATCTAATGGATTTTGTTGCTTCGTTTTGATCCAATGGTATTTCTTTTGATGACGTAATTTCATCCAATTCACTCATCATGTCTACCCATTCATTAACAGATTTGTAATATTTTGATTCTTTTTTCTTGTTTTTAGGTGCAGTACATCCTATATCTTCAATATTGGAGTTAGCAATAGCTAATGAGTATTTTTCTAAGATTTCAGACTTAATAATTGGTAACATTTCTGTTTCCATGATTTCTTGTGGAATTGAAACTTCTGTGTTTTTTAATGATGCCGCACATTCATCACAGCATGATATTTTTACCAACGAATGCTTCTGTCTGCAAACTGGACATTGATTTTCATCTTGATTTTCGCTAGTCATGATTTATGAAATGTGACAAATAGATAAATAGGATTCTGCGTCCTTATACATCACAGGGATCTAAAAATCGAATGAGTGAATTGACCCAAAATAACTTTGAATGAAAAATATTTTTTGTTTAGTTATAAACCATTCAAAAAATACAATCAAATCTGAGGTACGATTATTTATGCCTCAAATAGAGATTTTGTGAAAAAAAAAAGTCTTTATACCTGATACAATAATATTGATTTTTGCCTCAATAAGTGTTTCAGATTTTGAAATGGGTTCAGCCCCTGTTAAATGAAATATCATTATATTTTTATTCTTCTGTATATTGTGCATATATGATCAAGAAACATACGGTTATTACCATTCAAAAAATAATCGAATTTTTAAAAAATTTACCAACAGCAAAAGCATTGAGTAATCCACTTTTTGAATTATAATTGTCATGTAAAATGTACATTCTGACAAGTAAATTTGTCGGATTTTTTTCCACATAATTGAACTACTCCTAGAAAACATTTTCTTAATCAGAAGATAGAATAGTTTGTCCAATCAGTTTGAGTGGTAAAGGATGATCTTCTGCAGAGATCTTGCAAGTTTCAGGACTCATTTCCTTCTCAAATCTTTAGCTTTCTAATTTCATATTTTGCAGAGAAAATCAAGAATATTATTTCAGACCCTGATTAATTAACATATAAGGTTATTATTTTTCTCATACGAATTATATGAACAAATGGATCAGCACTTAAACGATCACATTAATTTTGTGCATATGAAGTAAGGATGTCGAAAAGTGGGGTGGGGTACCCCATGTTTTTAAAATGATGGGGTATGGGGTATTGTCACTTTTTCGCG
>MRSU01002649.1:0-17290 GCA_008369845.1 Trichomonas gallinae | reverse complement strand
TGGACATAAAAATGATACTTTAGAACTTTGAGATCTCAAATCCTATCACAAAGCCAGAAAGCGAGTTGAAACACTTCTTTTTAGAAAAATTTCTACCTTTAAAATTTTTTCATTTTTAGACTGATATGTGCATGAATAACTATGCAACACACATCAAGGCAACCACAGAGATCATCACACTGATGAATGCATCAACTGGGACTCATTATAAGGACTTCGACGCAATGAAAATCATCTTAGAAGATGCAACAAAAATTTTCAAAGAAGAAAGCACAATTGTTGAAGCATCAGGATGCTATACAGTTGTTGGTGACATACATGGCAATATAGACGTACTTTTGCGCTTATTCTCCAAGAATGGATATCCAAGTACCAAGAAATATATCTTTCTCGGTGATTATGTAGACAGAGGATGCAAATCAATGGAAGTCCTTATCATTCTCTTCGCTTTTAAGATCATGTTCCCTAAAAATATAATCTTAATATGAGGAAATCACGAAACAAGAACAATGACGAAGGAAAAAGGATTTAGGGCTGAATGCAAGAGACATTTTAACCTTGAATTGCTTGAATTAGCAAATGTTGCATTTGATCAATTGCCAATTGGAGTTATTCTCAATGATAAAGTTTTCTGTCTCCATGGTGGCATTCCTCGTAACGTATACAACCGAAATGAATTCATGTCCATCAAGAAAAATAATGGGGAGTGTTCCCATGATTCTGATGAAGATATTCTGTGGAGTGATCCTAGTCCGAATGAAAAAATGATCGGAAAAAGTCCCAGATTTGCAGGAAGATTATTTGGATATGAAGAAACCAAAGATTTTCTCATGAATCTCGATCTATCATTAATTATTCGCGCTCACCAAGTTTGTTTGAATGGTTTTAACTATCCATTTGATGATAAATGTATAATCACAATTTTCAGCTCTATAGACTATGTTGGAACTAAGAACAGTGCTGGAATATTGATATTTGATCAAGAAAATCCCCTTCAATATGTAGTTGAAGTTTTTCCACCATTTTCGAAGAAATCATGTTATTTACTTCCAAAATTCGCGCTTAATCATGACACTTCGAACAACAGTGTCATTGAAATTGAAATATCTGACTATATCTCTAATGATCAAGTTACTTTACTCGCTTAATTGAATTCTATTTTTTATATTCATGATTATTTGATTAAATTATCAATTTTTATTATAGAACCACACATTTTCAGCATCTAAATGTAATTCAGTGATTATATATTGAAAACATTGGTATCAATACAAAATATTGGAAATATCAAGCAAATCAATAAGATATTTGCATAAGAGAGTTAAATAATATATTACATAGATGTATATATTAGATTTCTGTATTTAAATCATAACTATATCATTAAAAATATATATTATTTTAAAAATAAGGAAATTCATATGGGATTATCCCTACTTTTCCCGCAAAATTTATAATTCATATAGTGTTATATTATGTATGGAATGGACAAATCTTATATAATTGATATTCATTTTTTAATGATAATGATTTAATATTGATTATTAAAAATGAAACGGTTTCAATATATTTGTGATTTGCAGTGTACCAAGTGGTTACTATCCTTTGATTCAAAAACAAAATATTAATATTCAAAATTTCTTTTGAAATCTTTGAGAATAAAAAGTTATCGCATTAAAACTATTTTATGCTTAATTTATTCCTTATTTACGTCAGATGAGACTTAAGGATTATTGCATCGAATTCACCCAACACATTTTATCGGCTCCCCGATTTTCGTTGAAACACGAGTGGAAACATGTTTATACACGATTCGTGGTGCTCATGCATTGAAATAGAATAACAATTAAACTTTAAACTTGATTGGAGACCTTGTCTTAAAAATATAATGGATTTTTGTGTAGTTAACAAAACTATAACTCTAATATTTTCCCTTCTCCACTATAATGACGTATTACAGAATGTCAGAGATTCACATTCTAAAATAGCGGCTCTCAAACTGTGTTTATTACAGGTCTTTTGTGATAAATAATGGCAGAATTAATATTTTTGATGCTGGCTCTACTAAAAGCATAATATATTATTCATGCATTTTATATTTCAATCTATTCAGAGATAATTGAAATTTTTTAATTTTTTGAAAAAAGAAAAAGAAATTAAGTGTTCGGACTCTAGGCACTTTAACCTACTTAATATGCTGTATCTATTACACAAAAAATAATTGCGCTAGTGTGGTTCTGAATGGATCTGAATTGATTTTTCATAATGTTCTCAATTCTTAAATTTAATTTAAAATAAATCTAATTACCATATTCTGTATAGGATATAATGTTAAATCAATGCGGTAACAACAGAAAAATGTTTAAAATAACTTTCAGAATTTAAGGAAATATCATTAGATTTTACATTCCTGATGAATCATCAGTATTAGAGACTATTAAATCTAAGGGAAGGGCTTATGACTCAAAAAATCGTTTTTAAAATAATTTGACAATTTTTTGTGAGCCTAAACCGTCACCTTCGTTGCACAAATACGTAAAACTATGATATTTGGGGTCCTTGTTGTATGAATATCCTGTATTTCTTGTTTGAGTCGATGAAAAGTTTGAACTTTTCGAATGAGTAATTATTAATCGTCTGACTAATTCTATCATGAATGCTGGATTTTTCACTCAATTTTCACTCAAAATAAATTTTATTACCACTTTTGATAACCATTTTTGAGATCGGTATTTTTTGAATGTAAATAAAAATTGTTTTATCGTACATATGCACGTATATCGATAATAAAGCCAAAGGTCTTAAAAGTTTAAAACAGTTATATAAAATCCCCCTCAAAAATTTCATCTCAAAATTATTTATATTAGCAACAATCCTTTAATATCTATGAATCATATTTTATAGTCATTATAATTTTGAATGGAGATCTAACGATTTGACTTGGAAATATAATATTCGTGATTGTTATGGTCTATCGATTCAATATAAATTCCGAACTAAAAATTCAATGAATGAAGAAAGATCAATGAAAAATGGTCTATCAATGATATATAGTTAAATGAAGGTGTTGTTATTTTAAATTTAATTTTTTGAGAACTGCCTCTAAATTGTGAAAATTATTTATTTGTATTTTGAAAAGTCGATTTATTTTTTAAATGGATACGATCCCTGAATGTGCTAACAGATATGAATTCGTCAAGCCATTGGGGAATGGTGCTTTTGGACACATTGTACTAGCATTACACAAAAGGACGCGCGAACAAGTAGCAATTAAAATGATAAATCGACATGATGTTATCAAGAAAGATATGCTCCAATACGTGGATACAGAGATTAGACTGCTCACAAGAATAAACCACCCAAGTTTCCCGAAAATTTATGAAATTGTTTATGGAAAGGACTACATCTGCATAGTAATGGAGTATATGGAAAACGGTAATCTCGCTGAGATCATGAGTAGTGGCTTCTGCTTTTCTTACAACGAAAAACTCTCAATATTGTACAAAATACTGGAAGGAATCGAGTATCTTCATCAGAGACAGATTGCTCACAGAGATATCAAGCCACAGAACATAGTCTTTGATGCGCACTATAATCCTAAAATTATTGACCTTGGTCTCTCTCATGAATCGGCAGCCATCTTGGCAACTTACTGCGGAACACCGAATTACCTGGCGCCGGAGATCGTAAAGAATCCTACATACAATGGATTCACTGCCGATATCTGGTCTTTCGGTATAACGGCTCATTGCATTATGACCAACCGAAACCCGATAAATTATACAAGTGAGCCCCAATACATCAAAGACATCAAGAATGGAACCCTTGTAATCGATAACCAGTGTCATGGCCCATTTAGGGAAATAATCGAAAAATGTTTGGATGAAGATCCATTGAAAAGGCCAACAGCCACTGAGCTTTTAGCCTCGGTTAAGAACTTCATGGAGAACGAGATTCCACACGCCTTCACTCACAGCAATAAAGTTTTCCTTCCGAGAATTTCTCTCAAAGGAGAAATCAAGAAATGCAATACAGGAGCCATTCCCTTGTTAGCGCCGGGAAATAGGCACCTGAGATACAGGAATCGCATTCTTACTCCAATTTGAAGCTATTTATTTTTAATAAATGTTATTTAACCATGCATTATTAACTTGTACATCCTTGTTTCAATATCTACCTCTAGCAATATAATATTATATGATAGAAGCTTAGTTTTTCCGAAAAAAATAAAATCCTTCGATTGTTTGGAATCTATTAACGAATGATTGACTTATAAATCGCCTAATTATTAGTAGTATATCACAATTTTAGCTGCACTGAGGCTTAAAACCCCAATAAATTAATATCAAAAATTTTATCAATATAAGGATAACTTTTTACATAGTTAAATCCCATACGTTCGTTGTTCCTATAACTATATGATGTGTAAAATCGACAAAACTAACAATAAAATTTCTCAAAATTAATATTTAGAGTGCTAATATCTCTTTAAGTTATATATACGTTCATCATGACCTAATTTGGAATATATTTCTCAGTGCGTTTTTGATTTTCATTCATGAATATTCATTTTGATATATGTATATTAATATAGGTTCATATTCACGTGAATTGTATGTATTTAACTCTTACTCATTAGTAATTCACATTCAGATGATTTGTAACAAATTCTTTAATCGTAAGACAGCATTAATTAGTGCTTCATAAATTTAATTATATAATTAAATGGCTCATATTAAGTCTTTGACAATTTGTTATTTCATGAGTAACATTTCAAATTAATGAAAAAAATTTATCATTTTCAGCGAGTAAACGGAAACATTTGGAATTGATTTGATTCCAAGGGTAACTGTCGAAATGTAAGTAAATATATATGTATTAAAAGGAAAACTGTTGCGTCACAAAATTATTTTTGATTGATCGTGCTACCTCAATATCATGGCATGGGGATTCGAATATACACTTCTTAGTTTGAAATTAGCTCATTGATAGAGCATTCATTAACAAAGAAATATCAGAAGAGTTTTAAAACGTTGTGTTTTCCATCATTTAAAGGATGTAAATAAGCCAATAACCTTCATACATTGCTATATTTCAAATATCATAAGACTGTTAATTGGATTTATAGTCAATATATCCAAAATGACTCAGAATGATCCATAGTGTATAATCTCAAATAGTATGGATATATGTAATATCATTTTCGAGGTTGTTATTGGCTGTTATCCAACATAAGAAAAATTTATAATCAATCGTTGGTGTGGAGATGAGGTTTATGTTATGGTAGAAATATCCCTATTAATGTCAATTTTTCATCCTTTCGTAAGAATGTAAGAGAAATTAGCATACAGAACCTTGAATTTAGGAGCCATAAAAAGAGAAATGGCGAGCGTTAATGTAAACATCATCTAAACTGTCTATAACATCTATATCTATTGTTGGAAAACGACGAAAATGGAGAAAAAAAATTATAACAGTTGTTCAAAAAAACCTTGCGAAAATCTTACACTATATATATAACTGTAACCATGCAAAACAGCTGATCGTTGTTCTCACAAAAAATTTTACAACAGGTTTTTATCACAGTGAAAATTTTGAATGATTGCATGAGTCGAAGGAATATGTTTTATTATTGATATAGCGCCAAATTCCAAATTTGAAACTAAATTATGGAAACTGCTGAATATCATAATAATGATGAATGTAGATGATTATGAATTTTAGATGATGGTTTTAATTTCAAAGAAATTATTCAAAGGTCATATGAAAAGTCACAATGAAATTTGATGATAAATCAGCCAAGTTTAAAATTTAACCGAGCAACGGTAATTCCATGCATTTCAAATATTAAATTCATTTCAATCCTCCAATTAGCAAAAGATCGTTGAAAATTAAAATTATTGTTATAATAGCCTATACATGGTGATACACAAATTTGACCGTCAAAAAACTACTTTTTTATGTTGTTGATAAAATCAATTAAATTATATGTTTCTGTATATTACTGTAAAAGTTTTAAATTGATTTGATTCAAAAAATTCGGATTTGAATAGGATTCTTAAATTATTAAATTTTTGATAGCATATTATACTTTATACGTTGTAATCAGGATATTTTCAAGAAACAATCAAAAAGGATTCAATAGATGTAAAAGTATCAAATTTGAATCCAATCTAAGCCATTAGTTAAATCGTGAATCCATTGCAATTATGGAAAATTCATCAGATTTACTCAAAAATAAACCACTAATAAATCGATATGCTTATCGTATATAGATCAAAATTTTAGATGGCCATTTAAAAAATTTCTAGTTTTCAATTTTTTCAGTTTGTTTTTTCAAAAGTTTTTTTTTATTATAATGCGTCGCGGAAGGCCAACATCACATACTAAAGCTAAGTGGATTACTTACATTAGTGAAGGTATGGAGAAGTACTATGAGTTGGATGAAAAAGGCAGAATTATTAAGGAGGGGCGAAACATTTCTCCTCATCATACCCTACCTTTTGAAATCGAAGTCAAAGTTTCGGCTGCACCGAAGCTTGTACGTGAAGAAAAGGAGCTTTTACCAAGAGTAATTCTCCCGTTTTTCAACATGGTCACTTACAAGATGTTTCCCAACCCTTTTAGGGAACCAATTGTAAGGGATTACAGCAATTCTGAGAACGAACCATCGTCTCCAATCTCTTTTGAGCAAAATCAACTCCTTGTTTGAATAAATTTTTAATCATAAATTTAAATCGTTAGTATTTTTTCGTTTTGGAACATATAGATCTCAATACTACACCGCATACAATCGTTCTTGATCCAATCGTTTTGTATACCGATCCTTTTCTCGCTAATAATTTAACGAGATTTTTGCAAAATTTAACCTTTACAGATTTACGCTGCAGAGACCTGAATCTTTCTGAGTCTCTAAGTAAAGTCGCGCGATTATAACATCACGAAATTCTTTTGGTACTCTATATTTTATCCTTGATGCGAAATATTGTATTTCGATATTTTATCTATGTTTTATAGATGTATATGTTCTAGACTCTATATTTTCATTACTCATTTGATCTCGAAATCGAAACAATACAAACTATCAAATTTCATATTTAGTGATGATTCGAATGCGGATGTTTCACTTATGTATATATATCTATGTAAGACATACATTATATATCTTGTATTTAGAATCAGTAATGCGCTCATGAATTCATTCAAAATCCACATTTCGTATCCGAAAAATTAATGATGCGAAATGTTGATGCTTTCTCGATGAGTGATTGACTTTTGGAGTTTATTTGCATATTATCTAATAGAGCATATTTTGATGTTATTCATGCTTGAGTGTGGTAGTATTTTGTTAATCACTTGTTGCAAAAACATTGAATTTTCCACATCGAAGTTTTAAGCAACAATAAAAGTGAAGAATCCAAGAAATATGTTATTGCAGTATAACTTCCCTGAAGCCAAGATGTAATAAGTATATTTTGAAATACGTCCATCATTATGTTAAAACTTCAATTATTCGTATATTTTTTCATGAAAAATTGTTCAATAACTTTCATTTATTCTATTTCACTTATATCACATTGCAAATAGATAATATTTGTGTTTTTATAACATTTTTCAACGATTAAAAGACAAAATTCCAAAACAACGAGAGATAACAATTATGATTATTTCTTACGATAAGTCGCTGAAGGTTTATGATGCTATTCTCCGTATATATGCACAAATACTTCTCATATTCTTGAATCGCAAAGGCTGAAATAACAGTATCGAAAAGGTTCGAAATTCAAGTTCATAAAGATTTGTCCAAGTCTAAAATTCGGGTTGTTTATGATGAATAAAATGAAAATATCAAACGATTAATCAAAATAAAATCCTATCCAATAAGGTTAAAATAATTTACTGTTGTTTGAGCGGATCATTCATCACTGTTTATTTCGTAGCCTGGAATGAGAGGGCTCTGGTACAGATGAAAATATGTAAAAGATATCCTCATTTCTCTTCAAGATTGTAGAATATATATCCAACCAAAATTTTCCGCAGCATTTATATAGATTTTCAATGAAACCACAGAACTTTCATTTCATTGTTAATATAACACCCGAAACTAAAACAACAGTTACGCTTGATATATTAAATTTCATAAAAATATATCAGAAACTTATTTCTTAATACGAATTATATATTACCCTCAAAGTAATTAATTCATATTCCAATGAATATTTATTTGAAATTGAAATTATTTTAAACAATAAGTCAAAAACAATAGTCTTAAGCGTAGCTTTATTGTAATGCTTGATTTTTACGATATTTCAGAGTTAAAAACGTTGAAACTTGGATTAATATGTCAATAACTAAATTTCATTGAATCATGTAGTCTTTGAATTAATCTCTGAGTTGACTGTATCTGTAATAGCTGATTTTGATCCGAATTTTTAAACGATTTTATAAAATTTTTTATTAAAATTTAACCAAGATCAAGGGTATCTGCAAATTACTGTAGTATGGCTAACGGTTGAACATGGTTAGAACTGAATTCTTGAGTAATTTAATTTTATTGCCTTTTCAAGTGTGCCGATATTGTCAATTACCCTTGCCAATGCTAGGTTCTAAGACTTGTGTATTTGTTTTGATTGAATGCTTCGTGTTTTTCAAGATCCGTAATTTTGAGATTACACTACTTCATAACATGTTAAGGGAATGAGCTTACTCGAACGAGCATTTTTGTTAATTAAACATTTAAGAATATAGGGTATAGTTTTTGGAGCACTAAATAAATGTAAATCTTTGATATAAATTTTGATTTTTCATGCAAAGTTTTTTTCTTCATAAAATAGATCTATACAACCAGACAAATCCATCCTATGCCTCTCAGTCCTAAATGAGGAATTCCTTGTTTTTGAAAATTTTAGAATTTTTTGGTTTATATATCAAAAAATGTCTTTTTCTCTAGTGATTTTTTGTAAAATGAAAAAATTAGAAAAATCAAATGATGTTATTTTAGCACTAAATCAGATTTCCTATTTATATAAAGCAAAAAACTATTATTTCAAATTTATTTTGAAATTAATCAACGTAAATAGTTGATTTTACATTAACATTTGTACTATAAATCATAATATCCAAATCATGATAATGATCTCATTGACTGAATGTGATTAGATTGTTGACTTTTCGAAGTTTTTTAATTTTTGACACGTAAATTCGTTTTTGTCAAAAATGTTTCTTGCAATTCTTTTTTATATTTCGCATTGCGAAATTCTCAACATCGATGATATGGATGTAGAATGCGTGCTACATCAAGATACAGTTGTCATCGGGAGTGAAGAATTGCGAAAACCTGCGATTTCAACAAATCTTTTCTTCGAATTTTCAATTCCAGAGACATTAGAATACGAAAAAGTTAATTACACCATCACTGGAATTGGCGCATATGCGTTCTACAAATCAAAAATTACAAAAATTGAAATTCCGAAATCAATTTCACAAATCAACTCAACATGCTTTGAATTATGCAGAGAACTACAGACAATCATCATAAGCAGCGATAATGAGCATTTTATCGTTGATGAAGGCGCTCTTTACTCATATGACCAAAAAATACTTTATAGGCTTCCATTCGAAAGCATGGTGAGCGACATTGACCGTAACGTCAGAATTTACTCAGATTCTTGCTTCTCATGCTGCACTTTTACAAGTTTTTATTTTCCGAAAAACGCAGAATCAGTTGGAATGGGATTATTCAGCCATTGCGAGGACCTCAAACGTGTCGGAATGAAGAATTTGAAAATTACTTATTTTCCTAACAGATTTTTCATTAAATGCGTTAAACTCGAATATGTTGAATTCCCCGATGATTATTCAAGTATTGGAGATCAAGCCTTCCAATCTACCCAAATAAGCGCAATTAAAATCCCTCGAAATTTGGATTATATTGGAGTCGGAGCCTTCAAGAATACAAAGATTTCACAAATGGATCTGGTCCTTGTTCATGTAACAAACATAAGCGCTAAATCGTTCATGAATTGCGATAAATTACGACATTTTAAATTTCCTGATAGATTGGAATTTGTCGATAAAACAGCTTTTAAAGGCTGCAAACACATAGAAAGTGTTGTTTACAGAGGTTCACAGTTCTTAAACGATACTGTTTTTGACTGTTATCCATATGCTTACGTAACTTACAAATATCCTGGAAAATTCTTTTGCGGTTTAGTCACTGATGAGTATCATGAGGGTCAGCCATTACGAAATGTCAAATACGTCAATCATCACGGACCTAGGTGGTGATTTCATACTATTTATTACTTTTTGGATGTTAAAAATGTAATAGATCTTTTTAGTTATGCTTTCTTGTTGAATTGTTATTGTTTGTATTGAATAAATATATATATTTGATAAACAATTTTGATTAATGATCAAAATTTTTCATTAGTAAATTGCTTCGATAAGTGAATCCTACAATTTTGATGAAATTCTACATATATTCCGAGATATAACAGCCTAAAACCATATTAACGATGTGATTTCCTTTAATTACATATATATCTTTGATATTTTTAAATATAAATAGAGAATAACCAATACATACACCATGAGGGACCGTGTTAATACATCTGTAATGTTCATTTCCCAATATTCACAAATTGAAAATTTATTGGCCTTAAATTTTATATAATATATTGTCGATATGGGGGATAAAAACGTCCAATGGAGCATAAAGAATCAGTAAACGATCACCAAGTCACAATAAAAGATTTTTTTCAAAATTTTTACCGTTGTAATCGATGTCACTTTTATTTTAATTTTTTATATTGTTTGGTCGATAATTGATTTTTAATGTATATCATTTTCCCGAATAATTGGAATTTCAATTTTATTCAATCGATATTCACAAAATTTTGTAATTTTTGACCTACTTTATATGCTTTTCATATTTTAATGAATCCATTGTCCAAATTTCCGATAAACATAAAAATCTTAGAAAACTTAATATTATGCTTATATGCAATTGGTGATTATATAACACAATTATGTTAAGTTTGTCATTTTATTCATAAAAAAACTTAGAAAATTTCACATTATAATTAACCACCTATACTAATTATATGTTTAAAATTTAAGGCTCAAACCTCGTTACAAAGTTTATTCAAAGCACATTTTCATAAAATAAGTTTTTAGTATATATTGCATAGGAGCAAATCAGAAATAAGTCAATTTTTTCTGAATTTAAAATTATTGCGAAAAATAACTATAGAACTGCCAAACAGACAGATTTTTGTAAAATGAAAAAGTTCTATTAATTATTGAATATTTTATTCAAATAATTGAAAGGATTTTTCTTCAATTTTCATGAGAGTTCTAAATACTCCCCTTATGACATTGGCGCAGAGGTTTTCACGCGTAATTCCACCATTCCTTGAGACGTGCTTTCAGTATTTGCTGGATAAGGCGAATTTGATCCCTGATATATTCAAAATTCCAGTACATGATAGAGAAATTGACCGATTCATACACATTATCGAAGCATCAGGTGATTGCGTATTCAAAGATAATACATCTCCACATATTGTTGCCGCGATAATTACGAATTTTTTGCAGAACATTCCAAATCACATACTTGACGATAAGTATGTATCGAAATGGAAGGAAATACCATTAGTAAAAACTGATGATAAAGAACCCTATGTATTTATACGTCATTATATTAAGAGAATACCGATTCCGAATCTTTTGGTATTATCAAGGACACTTGCATTCTTCAAATTATTTGCAAAATATGAAGCAATAACAAACGTGAATGAAGAACAGCTCTCAGCAATACTCGCTCCTATTTTAATTGTTGACAAAGATAACATTGATTACGTAACAAGCACCGAAATCGTTTCCCTCATGATAAAAAACTACAAGAAGATCTTTCTCAATTGTTATTCCATTTCTAAGAAGAAATTCATTTCCTCTAAAGATTTCGAAGAGAGTTACTTCAAAAATCTCACTTCAGAGCTATTCACTATGACAATAAAACATGGAAGTCCGAAACGTAATGACCAAAAACATGCTCAGAAGAAAATGTGCAGAGTAATAGACGTTAGTTATCCAAATTATGAAAGACTTATTGGAAATTTACTTTCTAGAGATAGGAGAGCTCATGCACTTTACAATATACAAAGATACTCGATAAAATAAAATATTTGTTTGTTAGTGTTAAATATTACATTATTTACATATATTTTACGCAAGTATGGTTAGATATGATCGTTGCTTGCTTCCAAAAAGATGAAATGCCTTTATAGAATTGGAAGATATTTTTGAAAAGATTAAAATGTCTTGATGATGCTTTTATTCGCATATAGTATGCCTATATTCTAGGATTTTTAGTACTAAAAGATTGAATATCATATAAAATTTTTTTTCAATAATTTTTTCTGAATGGGAACCGACTCAATCGTTGACAAACTATTATAAGTCCTTGTTTCTGGAAAAATGAAGAGTCTTTTATCTATAATAAATTAATAACAACATTTTATTCAAAAAACTTATGATTTTTTATGCAGCTTCCTTGATATAGTGATAAGGCTTTGGTATTCATGCTCCATCCTTGTCCTTTTATCTTCTTCGATTCTAATTGTTGGCAAAATCGCAGAAACATTTCGACTAAACTCTTCAACGACTGGCCTCATCTTGTTAATATGTGTAGATAACAAATCCAAATCTGTTGAAAACGGACGTGTATTATCTTGATTTGCAAAATCTTCATCTTCGTCTAACATTCCAATATACTGTAATTCGCATTTTAGTCTATCTTCAAAAGAGATTGACGCATATCCAGACGCTCCATCTATGACAGGAACTTTAGTTAATGATTTTCTGCCTTTTTGCTGGTTTTCGTGAGATTCATTAGATTGTTCTGGAACTAAACTGCTTAATAAGCAGTGAGTCGTTGTTTTATTCTTTTTGATCGATTTTTCGATATTGAATGTTGGTGTTTTTCCTTTCCAATATCCAGCAATTTCTTGATTAAGATCTATCTTTTTAGGTATTTTCTCAATTTTGCACGAGTCTCCTATCTTTCTCGTTTCATCAACGTATTTTCCAATTATTTCAATCCAATGATGCGAATTTTCAACGTTTGTATAAGCTGGGATTGAAGGTACAGCAAATAAATTCGACAATTGCTCGTCAGCGGGGGTGTTTCTGAAAAAAGGTTTTGTTCTGATCCAAATATCAAGAGTATTACTAGCTTGTACATTGGAACGATCGTAATCCGACCCAGAAGGAGAGATTTTTGAAGTATGCGACCGCCTTCCTGGTCTTCCTGTGTATGGGGTTGTTGGTCTGGTCGGCCTGCCGGAGTTTGACTCCATTTCAGGCATGCTATTCAACGACCTGATGTTTGAGTCAAGTTGCCTGATGACGCCGCGAATATCTGCGACAGAAACAGGAATATTCTGTGAATTTCCAGTATTATCTACAGAAATTGAACGAGCGACCGGTTCCCCGTTTGTCTTGAATGATTTCTTCGAGTGTTTCTTCCCAGCCAACTCATCAGTCTTGAGTGGGCCTTTTGGGATCATTTCCTTACGATACGAAATTATGTTTTTCGCCCATTTTTTGACTGATTCCAACAAATGGATCTATTGTGATTGCAAATTTCATGCTTTAGGTAACAATTTTCGAAATTGGCAATAATTTTACATGTCAAATCATTCCATATCATTTCTTTTTACATGTCAAATCATTTCAATATATATTTTTACATGTCAAAACATATCAATATATCTTTTTAAATGTCAAATCATGACTTTTGTCGATATGTTTTTCAAATCTAGCCCAGAACATAAGCTTAAACTTTACAGATTTGCAAAATTGAAAATCCATTAAAAAACGATGTAAAATGAGAATTTGGAATGAATCATTGTAGCATATTTAAAGTGACACGCATTCAAAATGAAGAGTTTGTCACCTTTAATTTCTGTCACTTTTAGTTCTTTACAACTGAGCATCTATTTCACAGCGAAACCTGAGTTTTACAACTTCATCAAGAAGTTGGAGGATGAAGGTGAACAATACAGATTATTGCACCACAAACTCGCCGAAGAATCGCAAAAAACAAAACAAGAATTTCGAGCGACATGGAATAGGATAAATGCAGCAATGAATACAATCAAGCCGCCTGTCAGAGGTATAAGAACTGCTGATGTTCCGATTATTACAAAAAAGCATCCAGAAAAACGCGCTGTAACACAAACAGCTGTTCGAAAACCAAGACAGATTTTCGGACAAATACAAGGTTCTAGAGTTCCCACTGCTGTTTATCCTAATCAGATGCCAGCAAGAACAAATGGTGCACAAAGGATATTAAATCCACGAAGACTATTAAAATACAAAGAAGACAATCGTGAGCCACCAATGCTCATAGGTAAGGGCGTGGATTCATTGAACCACGATATGTTTAATATGGCATCTACTTCTTTAAGCTCATACAGCTTTGACATTGTTGATTAGGCCGTGCTCAGCTTTGTAATGTCATACTTTAATCTTTCATATAATTTTTCGAGTGTACGTTATTTGATAGAATTTGCTTAGCTTTCGTTATTTGAAACACATACAGTGCATACTTTATTTTTTGTCATGTAATAAAGAATTTGTTTGGTCATTTTTAAAATTTCATAATTTTTTATGCTCTTTCCTATTTAATGATTTCGCAAATATAAAATATTCAACTATCTTTCTCAAATTCACAACTAATTAACCATTTTTCATGAATAATATTGTTTTGAAGAAAATTATTATCTGATTTCACAGTTTTAAATCCAATACATCAACTAGAAAATTGATACATAGCTATTTCTCAATTAGAAATTAGTTTGCAAATATTAGACCTAGTTATTTGTACTTATATTTATGTTTATATGCTAGCATATCTATTTAAAGCACAAATTATTATAATCCACAGATGATTTCGACACAGGTTATAACGTTATGCAGGTGATAATATTTATTTTACAAGTAGAAAAGCGTCGAACATAGTTGCGCTGAAATGCAAAATCAATCAAATGAAAGTCAAAACCAATTCTTTCGTAAATTTGAGGCTCTGAATGCCTATTATCATCAAATAAAGACGTATTTGGAAGGACTCCGCTGGGGCCCATATTGACTGAATATATTAAAAATTAATTAAAAATAGTAATATTTACAAACATAATCAAAAATTAAAAATCATCATCACTGAGTTCATCGAACATTTGCAGAGCTTTCGCCATAAGATCTTCTCTGTCTTTCGCTCTCCTCTCATCATCCTTGACAGCAGCACAACCTTCCGGCCAAGCCCTGAAGCAGCGCCGCAAAATCGCTTTGTTCATTTTTCCGACGATTTCCATAAACTTCGCTTTTTGCTTCCTGCGCTTCTCCAAAATTATCGCGTACAATGTAGTCTTCAACAAGACTCTGTTGCTCACCTTCCTCGCGTTGTATTCTTTCATTGCTGTGACGTTTCTCAAGTGAAGCCAGCCGAGGAAAGACATCCTCGTAATTTTTTCGTTGTAAAATGCCAAAGCTTTTGCGTTTCTTATATCTTCGTGCTCCTTCTTGTTCATTGCAAGAACAGTAAGAGAATAAGACATCAGCTTGTCCTCTCTGTGTCTGATAGCCTTTTCTTCGTTTATATCTTGTATGACTAAAATTTTCGCCCAAGAAACAAAAGCGTTGAGTTTCAACCTTCTTAATCTGAATTCTTTTGAAGCTGTCTGTATGTATTTCTTTCTCTGCAGCTGCCTCTCGAACTCCTCCTGCATCTTCTGCTGCTCTTCGCGCTTCTTCTTTTCTTGTTCTAGGAATTGCATGTGTTCCTGGCGTTTCTTGCGTTGTTCTTCAAGAATTTGCTTGGCTTTTTCTTCTTCAGCTGTTTCTGCTATTTGAGCTTCTTTGGCTGCCTTCTCTAGCTTCTTCTTTCGTTGTTCTTCTGCTCGTTTTTCCATCGCTGCAATTCTTGGATCAACTTTCAGCGGCTTTGGCTTCGATTTGGGTATCAAAGACTTCCTTGGTGGTGAACTTTCAGCCTTTTCAACTTTTTCTTGCTGGATTTCTTCATTTTGCTGTTCAATTTTTTCTTCGATTTTATTTATTAACAATGCTCTTCGTTTTTTATGTTGTTCTTCTATGATTCTATATTCTACAGCCATTTTGTACTTCGCAGACCATTTTACGAAGTATTTGTGCAAGTTTTTCTTCGTATAAAAATTATTTGCCTGCTCTTCCATTTGTTTATCGTGTCTGAGACGGGCTTCGAGCTGATCAAGCTCTCTTTCATGCCTGCGACGATGAAATCTTGATTTCCAAAATGAAAATGTTTGAGATAATTTTTGAAAATCATTAAAAGCAGCTGCACGCTTGTAAGCTTGTGACCTGAATGAGCACCTTGATGCCCATAAAGAGTAATATCGTCTTATTGCACGAATTCGAAGAGTTTTGTAGAGTAATTGTAATTGTTGCTTCATTTGCTGTTCGTTTATTTCTTTTGACTTCTTTTCGAGTTTCTTTTGCTGCTTGATCTGTTTTTTCTCTTCCTTTGCTATTGTTTGTTGCGCGCTTTCTTCTATTGCTCTGATTTGAATTGATTGTCGCTGTTTTTCCTCCAATTCTTTGATTTTCTCTGCTGTCCTTTGCGCAATCCTTTCTTTATAGCCTTTCACGTCTCCTTCGATGTCAGGAAGCGCGACTTTCGGCGGTAATCCGATTTTTTGTATTTTTTTTTGAGGAATTTGTAGTTGCTTTGCTGCTTGTCTTTCTAATCTCTGTGCTTTCATTTCTTTAATATGCTGACGCCTGGCTTCCATGATTAGGGTCGGATCTACTGAAGGTCTGTCTGTCTCTATTTTTTTCGCAACCATCATAGGAGTGTCTAGTTTCCTATAGACAGCAACTTTAGGTTTTGTGCTTACTTTTGTTTTTGCTCTAGTCCCTGGCTCTGGACAAAATGATTCTGTCTGAATTGACCAAGATTCAAGCAGTTTTCTTGCTTCAGATGTCGTATCATCGGCATAGTCGTAGTCTTCTATGGAATCCTTGGTTTTTTGGACCATCTTCTCCATCCATTCATTAATTTCAGGATCACCCATAAAAAACCTTATATATATTAAACGTACACTTAAAAGTGTCAATATTTAACCTTATTTATTTTTGATACGTAAATTTTTTTGTCATTTTCTCAAACCAATACCCAGTTTTGCCACAGTTTGCACTAGGTCCTATTATAGGGGGTGAATCTAACAAATCATATAAATATGACAAAATA